>JAUCNO010000353.1:14880422-14891837 GCA_032353835.1 Enteromius viviparus
TTTTAGTGTGAAATAAGCCACACTTTTGAGCGCCGCTTACTGTGCTCCATAGCTGCAACTGAACAAGCGCGCGGCAACCACTTCCGGAAATACAGTGGCCACAATGGAAACCAAAACTTGCGCGTTTGGAACCGATGATCGGAATCGAAAATTTTTTTTATGAACGATTCCGATGGAATCGTTATTTTTTAACCGGTTCCAAGTTGGAACCGGTTCTCGATGCCCAACCCTACATCTAAGTGACTGATGATGCAGAGGATTAATGTAAATTTTGGTTCTGAAGAGAAACGCACCCTTGATCAACCGAAATGCGTTTATGTTTGCGCGAATCATTTATGATCCAGCCTCACCTACAGAAGCAGTGAGTATAATGTATTTTAATCTTTTTAAAGGGGAAGTATACAGAACAGAGTGATCTCTAAAGAGTTGTTTATGACAGGGTAAAATAAGCTTTTTTACATTATCTTTGAGAAATTTTAAAGTCATTTAATTCCTAATCCTCGGAAGTCATTGGATACATAAGCAGCGTTTTATTGATCAAGGTCAGGCAGGCAATGGTCACAACAACAGGCAGACAGGTATACAGGGGCACAGAGTAAATCGTAGTCAAGTTAAAGGCAGATTGAGCAGGCGGCGAGAATCAGCCCAGGTATGTGGGTGGAAAAGAGTCCGGGTGGAAATGCTAATATTCGCGTGACGTTTCCCGCTGCTGATGGCCAGAGAGAGCCACGGAGACGCGGCTTGTAACAATTAGCTTGTGGAAAATGTATGACCCCTTTAAATACGAAATCCTTAAAAATAATATTTTTTATTTTACTGTCATAATTAAAAGATATATTGGGTAAAAACAATGGCATAATTGCATATATTTAGGGATGTGATTTTTCAATGTAAACATTCAAAACAGTTTCATTTAAATTATATTATTTACACATTTAAGGCACGTAACCCAACCCCTGCCCCTAAACCTACCATCTGTCAATAAAACACAAAGATATAGCAGGAAGAAACAACCACCATCATAAGGTATTTGGCAAATATGAATATTCCATGTCTGCTATGGGACGGGAGTATGACAGTTGATAACAGCGCGTCAAAGAAGCGGGATCATTTTTAGTGAGAGTTAAAACCTTGTGTTTTACTCCCTTCTTCGCATAAGGACTTTGTAAAACATATAAGATTTGTATGGAAGCCCATTTACGACCACTGAATAATATAAAAAAAAGGTTATTGCGATTTTTATCTCACAATTCAGACTTTTATTCTCAGAATTGCGTGATACAAACTGACAATTCTGACTTATTTTCTCAGAATTGTCTTTTTTCCTGTTCAACATTGAACTGTGTAACTCGCAATTGTGAGTTTATATCTTGCAATTCCGCCTTTATAACTTCAATCACTTGACACATATTCACATTAAATTTAAAGTATCTGCTTAATGAATGAATGTTGCTTATTTGATCATGTGAGTATCAGTTCATCCAGTAATCTCTGCATTGTGCTTTTTATCAATATTCTTCAGGATGCAATCGAAGCACCACAAGGACAAACAGAGGCAAAGAGAGAAAGGGAGAGAACATTCGACAGAACCGTGACTCCGGACCCCTGGGATGCCCTCCTGCTGAAGATGTGAGACTGTGAGGTTATTTTAAGCAGCACATCGGACCTCGTTCTGAATGCAAAGAGAGCCCAGGGGTAAAGAGACGAGGTGAGAGGACAAAGACAGCAGGTGAGAAGAATAACATTTCAGAAGGGAGTTTAAAAGCAGCTTTTCCCAGCTCTATTTGCCACTGCAGGCCAAAGACCAGAATCATTCCCACCCTCTTTGACATTCAAAATTTAACAGCCTGTTTTTGCTACTATATAAGTTTCTTTCCACCAAGAAATAAAAAAGGTAGCTGCAACGTGTTATGTTACTATTATTTTTTACTTTTCATTATTGGCAGTTTACAATGCAGACGTTTTGTGAGAAAACTAAATACTGAGATTTTTTTAATTACCTTTTAAATTCCGTGCCATGACAGAAACAGAAAAACGAGAAATGCGAGATTTGAACTTGCAATTATAACTTGCTGTTATGCAGAAATTTTTTTTTACAATGTAAACTCAGAATTCTGAGAAATACGTCAAAATTGCGATATGTAAATTCTAAGGGGAAATAGTTAGAATTTTCAAATTTAAAGTTACAATTTGAAAAAAAAAAAAAAATATATATCAAATTGTGACATATAAACCTGTAACTGTGAGGTAAACAAAAAAAGAAGCCATAATAAACTTTAAAAAAAAATTCAGAATTGCGAGATCAGAATTCTGGAAAAAAAGTAACAAGAGATATTTAAAATCACAATTCTAAAATAAAAAAAAGTAAAAAAAAAATCTTAGAGAAAATGTTTAATTTGCAATTGTGGGTTGAGTTGAATTGAGTGAGTTTATATCACAAAATTGTGAAAAAAAACAAAAACCCTCAAAAATCTAACAGAAAAATCTGAATTGTGAAATTGTGTAAAGCTGCAATAGCCTTTTAATTTTTTTTTATTCTTACAAAAACAGAACCACAAACTCAGAATTTAGAGATAAATCTCAAAACTGAAGGAAAAAATTTCCAAAAGAATTACCTTTTTAGTAAGCGTCCATATGCTACCGTGCCTTTAAGATTTCAAGATAACAGAATGCATTGTGAAAAGCCCTGCGCACAGTAGATCAACAGAAAACCATTCCCAGTCTTCAAATAAAATGAAATAGCATAACTGTCTACATTAGGCCACGTCTCATTAGAGAAAATCATTCATATTTTAAAGACGACTTCAAAGGGACCTGACATCAAATACGGACAGTTTGAGCTGCCTGCTGTGACATATATCCAGACTCCAGCATAACTCCTGTGCACTAATGCAGCATGCTTCTATGCACCTCTATGCTGGATGCCTCGCAAAAGGTTTCATTCCTGGCTCGCACTTCTGGAGCACAAAAGGAAAAAAGCAATCTTGCCCTCATCTGTCATGCCAAGCCCTGCCACAAAAGGGCTTCATTTAGGAGGCTTCAGGTCCTGCCAGCTTGAGTGTTGGTTGCTGCGGCCTGTAATTTGCAGCCATGCAGATACTGGAGCGCTTTTTCTGGCCAGTGACGTCAGCGTAAGCGCCCAGGCTGAGCCTTGTTTTTCTCAGGCGTGGAATAATTGTGTTTACTGGAACATTTAGCATGTGGCACAGATGGATTGTTACATTAGCCGTAGACAAGACGTTGAATAACCAAGTGACCTTTGTTTTGTAGAAATAAACAAAGAGAAACTGGCACAAACACTCACAGGAGTGAGACTGTTCATTTTGCGGTTTATGCAATTAAGAACTATGTATATATCAATGTATAAAATTTATAAAAACAGCATAATGGTCAAATGGTTGGAATATTTGAGACTTTTCTGTTCTTGAAATTCTGTTATGCTCACCAGAGCTGCATTTTTATTCATAAAGATACAGTAAAAACATTAATAATGTAAAATTTTCTTACACTGTATAAATGGCTGTGATTTGAAAAATGTGAAAATGCTATGGTTAAAACCTGTTAAATGGTTAATAGTAAATTTCTGTACAATTGATAATTGATATTTATTGAACTGACATTCCCAGAATTCCCTGCATTGCCTTTACATTTCATTTATTTGAATTTGATGTTTTTTCTTCTTAGTTTTTTCTTATCAGTTACTAGTTAGGTTGTATGTTTCATGTAATGTTGTGCATGTTTATTGCATATTTCCGTTAAATAGTCTCACCTTTATGGTGCTTAGTGTTTATGTGAATGATACTGAGCACCTTCTATTTATATTCATTTTTTAAAAGCTGTCTGTGTTGTGTTTTGGGTCATGTGACTTTCTCATCATCACCATCATTTGGTGGTGGTGGCATATCAAAAGTTGCAAAAAGATTTCAGTTTTTTAATAGGTTGGTATATTAACATTATATCATTTAATGGAATTACAGTATTTAACTGTAAATTCTAATATTTAACGTAAAACTGTTACTGTATTTTTTTTACTGTCAAACCACAGCTGCCAATTTTTCACCGTAAATTTTACTTTTTTTTTTTACAGTGTACAGTTTATTCAAATTTCTGTGTGGTGTTGAAAGAAGTTGCACTGCTTCAAGTTTTTGTGGAAACATAGAAACTTTTTTTTCATAATTATTTGATGAACAAATTTTAAAATAACTGCATTTATTTGAAATAGAAATCTTTTGTAACATTATAAATTATTTTGCTGTCACTTTTGATAGATTTAATGCATCATTCCTGAGTAAAATATATTCATTCTTATTTTTTATTTAATATCACTAACCCCAAGCACTTGAACATAAAATAAGTAATTCATAAATATATATTAGTGCTATCAGACATAACAAAATAAAAGGTTTTGTTTACATAATATATGTGTATGTAATCTGTATGTATATATATATATATATATATATATATATATATAAAGACACACACATACAGCATATATAAAAAAAATACATAAAATTATTCACATGTATATATATCATATATGAATATATTTAATGTAAAAACATATTTTTATATATATTTCAACATATTTATTTTATTATTATCATATTCTTATATTATTATCTTAAATATATACATGCATGTTACATAATAAAAATACACAGCACACACACATATATAGGCCTATTATGTAAACAAAAACTTTTATTTTGGATGAATTGTGATTAATCGCTTGACAGCACTAAATATATGAATGTGAATGAATATAAATAAATGTATATATTTCAAATCTTAAATTCATTGAAGGATGTGGCAACCCTGAACACCTTTGTATTAATTTATGAAAAGTATATCAACACAATAAAATAAATAAAACAATATACTCAAAAAATCTCGAAAAATCTGTGCTATTCTTTGAACCATTGTATTGGATGTGAAGAGGGGGGCATCTCTTCATTGTGCATGAATAGAAGCATTGTGTACAGTATCCAGGTGCCAAGGTGTGTCTTTAGTTGAGTTAATAAACAAACAGATGAAAATGATAAAAGCTCAATGCAGATTGAGCTTTATATCCAATAATGACCGTTTCAAAGTCAGCAGGCAGGCTGTGGGAGTATCACAGCTTACAGCAATATTTATAAAACAGAGTTGCATTTCATAAACGAACATGATATTTAGGGCTGTGTTCTTTATAAATGAATAATTCACATAAACTTCCAAGGCAAATTTCCTAAACAGCGTAGCAGGACATCAAAGTCTCGTAATCCAGTTTAAGCAACTTCAAAATGAGCTGGAATAGCCCAGCAGTATGAGTAATTCATTTAAACCTTTTTTTTTTTCTTCAGCGTAAACATGCCTCTTTTCTGTGTAATTTAGGCTTATTATAGAAATATGGAAACCATATTTCAAGTATGAGGGTTTTATATGAGGAGCAGACTAAAAATGTATTTGTTCCCAATAAACACCCATATCAGCTATCATAGACAAACAGCTTAGTTATTTGTAGATAAGGCCGGTTAGAGTTAGTTATGTCTTTGAGAAGTCTGAATAAGTTCACTGAGCTGAAGTGTTTTCACAGGTGTCCTGTCACTGTGTGTCTGTTTGCTGAGGAAAACCCACACACGAGCGTGAGCAGACGTGTTTACTCAGTGTGACATCATGCTGCTGGGATTCAAATATATAGTGATTTAGAAAACAAGATAACTCTTGGATTCGTAGAGGTACTGCACTGGGTGCAGACTGAGGGATGGTCTTTTGCTGGGGTTTATTTACAGGAAATGTTCAGGTTTGTCCCTTGAGGTGATAAGAATCTCAGATAGAAGCACTAGACTTCTCATTGTCTGGTGGAGAGAGTTACGAGGAAGTTATCAAGCCATAAGCACAGCAGGGGTGAGAGACATGAGCTGATAAGGAAAGCCAGACAGCAGCATCTTGGCTGACCTTGTTTGCGTCCCGGCAGACCTTTTTACACCGTCTGAGAGGATCTGCTTGACTGAAATGGTGGTTTGCAATGCATTATTATTTATTGAGCAACCATGTGAAGTTCATGGGCACTTAATATTTATTTGAATACAAATTTATACAATAAGGTATAACAGTTTGGGATCAGTATTTTTAACTGAATTGAGTTTAATTTAATTTTTAATTTACTAATACCTTTATTGAGCAGGGGCACAGTCATTTGATCAAATGTGCATTGAAGATATTTATAATGAAGTAGTTGTCAATTAAAAATAAATCAAACAATCAAAAAAAAAAAAAATGGTTAATGGTTTTGGTTGCCAAAAATATATTAGAATATTAGAGTATACAGTATATTATAATGATTATGTGACAATAAAGACTGGAGTAAGGATGCTGTAAATTCAGCGTTGCATTACTAAAGTACATTTTAAAACACAATTCATTTGAAAAAACACATTTAATATATATATATATATATATTGCAGTTACTGTATCTTTTATCAAAAACTCTATCTACTGTATCTATCTCGTCCTGATCATAAACACAAGTAACTATTCTTATATTCAAATTATTTTATTAGAATGTTTGGGATATTTTAAAATATAATACATTTGAAAACCATCATTTTGAAAGTTAATAATATTTTATAATATTTTTGAAGTTACTGTTTTTTTTATTTTTAATTAAAACATCAAAAACTAAAAAAAAACAAAAAAACAAAACAGATCTATCTATCTATCTGACCACAAACTTTTGAACAGTCCAGGTATAACAACTCTAATATTCGAATTATTTTATAAGTACTTCCATTATAGTTGCATTATTTTACTTAATTTTACTTTTTTACATTTTATCTTTGACCTTTTAAAGAGAAATTTGAGGAATTCAATAGAGCAAATGTTCACCATTTTGTATCTTATGCACACTCTAAAGCACTTTTTTCTAGTAAGTGTATCCTGTGTGACTGCTGAAGTGAAAGATTGTTGATTATTTACTAATAGTTTCTTAAAAGTATCTTAGATTCAGTGTATTCAATGTTTAACCCAACGATTAGCTCTTCCTGCAGCTTGGTTTCTTGTAAACGCGAACATTTCTTGCACACCCTGACTCCTGAATATTGCAAAACACCAGCTCTTGCTGTTTAAGATTAAGACTAAGACAACTGTACCACATATATTCTACAGCGATTACATTTTTTTTATAGTTTCATGAGTGATTGCTCTTAAATAGTAAATTCTGTGTTGTAACAATTTCCTTAGAAGTTGAATCAGTTCCATTACCTTAGGCAATGATGCAATACAAAGCAAATTAAAAAGCCATAAATATAGTATGTGTGAGCATGGCAGGGCTGTGACTCATCGTGAGCGGATCATTCTGTCATGAACCTAAATGTGATCTCAGTATGAGAGTCATTTCTTTGTGGTTTATTTATTTGTCCTCATCCATGTGAGGAACATTACACTGGAACTTCTTCTAAGTTAAGTGTTTTATTTACGATCACAAGAGAAGTGTGATCTAAGATCCAACACACAACATTCATGACATCATCACAGCGCCTGAACCACTATTAGTACCACTAAACTTAAAAGACCTTCTGCATTGTGGATGAGCACTGATACCATGTGATACCTCAAAGAGGAAATGATTATGTTTATTTATTTTTTTTATTTGGGCTTTCTTATTTATTTGCATTTTTAATCAATTAATTTGTTTATAATTAATTGTTTGTTTGTAATGTATTTATTTATTTACTTTTCATTTTTATTTATTTTTGTATTTTCGCTATTTATTTATTATTTGTTTTTAATAGTTTGCTTTTAATTTATACTTTTTATTTTTGCAATTGTTTACTATTTATTTATCTATGTCTTAATTAATTTATTTACTTAGGTGCTTTTTATTTATTTAGGCTCTGCTTTTTGTCCTAAATATTTATTTGCTTTTTATTATTTTATTTTCAGGGGCACCTTAAGAGAAACATGGATGCAATGTTTAATATAAACAAATGAGATGATCTCTTTAATGTCTCAGTTGTTTCTCTTGGACAGCAACAAGCTGCAATGAGAGTTAAAGGAGATATTTGGTTACCCTTTCAGTCGAATCACTTCAACGTTTCCTCAGCGGGGATTCCTCAGGTCGAGCGCACTGTGGCGGTGCACTTATGCCTGTTGTGATCAGCCGCATCTCCCGTCCGAGGCGTGTAAACTTTCGTCCGCTCTCGCGGGCACTGTGTATTATGCCGGCCGGCAGGCTGCTACCACCGCACATGCGCTTGCAACGCTTCAGGTCTATCAGGCTAGAGTGTTGCAGCTCCTGTATGAGAGTGGGCCTGACCAGGGGGCGATGCAGGACTGACTGACCTCGCTCTTCGGACGATGAAGGTCGTGGTGCGTGCCCTTGGCCAGGTGATGTCCACCACGGTGGTCCAGGAGCAACTTCAATGGCTGAGCCTGACGCAGGTGCCGGCCGCCGAGAGAGCACGCTATCTTGACGTACCCATCCTCCAGGCCTATTCGGCGACACTGTCGAGGACTTAGCCCAGGAGTTCTCCACAGTTCAGCAGCAGACCGTGGCAATGTCTTACGTCCTGCCTCGGCCGGCCAGTTCGCCCCCGAGTGCTCCTCTGTCTGCTTGTCGCTGAGGTCGTACCCCAGGGCATCCAGGAATTCTGCTCCGATGTCCAACCGGCGGCCCGTCGTGGGGCTGGCTGCGGGCGAGGGGCGCTGCCTGCTGATCAGGGACCAACCTTTAACACCAGGAGGGACTGGAAGCATTACTGACACAGGCAGCCCTGAGGTGATGAGGACTGCTCTTCCGGTGACGTCGATGACATCTCCGTCCCCACTCCTGGAGGAGGGCCAGGAGTTTCTGTACACACAGAGGGAGACAGTCTTAACAAAAACAAATTTCATCATCTCCGTGCCCAGTGTCCGAAGGTCCCCATCTAACACAAATCTCTGTCTTCACAGATGTTCACCTAGGATGCTGTGTCGCCAGCGCGGGAGCCAGGGAGACAGGTAAGTGCTGCTCAATGCAGCCAGATGAACAGTCCCTGTCACCGCCCCGCAATGGGCTGCCCCACTGCTGGCACGGCAGTCAACGTTCCCTTGATACCCCTGTCGACATGACTCGGAGCCTGAATAGCGCTCCCGGCCCCCTCGCAGTGGTTGATTCGGACGGTACGCCTCGGCTATGCGATTCAGTTCGCCAGGAGCCCGCCCCGGTATTGCGCCATCCGCTTTTCAGAAGCCGTTGCTGCCGTACTGCTCGCGGAGGTTGCTATCCTGCTGGCGAAGGAAGTGATCTAGCCTGTCCCGAGATGAGGTCGGAATGTTACAGCCCATACTTCATTGTGCCCAAAAAGAGTGGTGGGTAATGACCCATGCTGGATCTGGAAGCTTTGAACCGGTCACTTAAAAAAAAAAAAAAAGACGCCGTTCAATATGCCCACTCCGAAAGCGCATACTAAAAAAATATGCATTCGGAGCAGGGATGGGCTCGCAGCCATCGACCTGAAAGCCGCGTACTTTGATGTCTCGATTTGCCTCACCACAGACCTCTTCGGCGGGTTGTGTTTGAGGGTCGAGCATATCAGTACTGAGTCTTACCCTCTGTCCCTCTTTCTCCCCATCCTCAAATATCTTTTCACATGCGCAGGGACATCATGTTAAGACAGCTGGGTCTTCAGGTCAGCTGAGAAAAGAGTAAAAAAAAGACTGAGAGGATCTCTTTTTTTGGTTTGGAGCTGGACTCGATCAAAATGACTGCCCGCCTCTCCAGCGAGCGCACGCAGGCCATGCTGAAATGCTTGGATACGTCCAGGCACAAAACAGCGGTTCCTCTCAAATCTCAGAGGCTCCTAGGGCATATGGCAGGTGCAGCCGCGGTCTCGCCGCTGGGCTTGCTCATATGAGACCGCTTCAGCGTTGGTTACACGATCGGGTCCCGAGATGGGCATGGCACCGTGGCACACTTCGGACTGCCGTTTTCCCGGAGTGTCGCCTCCTATTCATCCCGTGGTCCAACCCTGCTCTACGGGTCCTAGTGCCCTTAGGACAGGCTCCCAGGCATGCCGTGGTCATCATGAATGCCTCTACCATGGGCTGGGGTGCTGTATGAAACGGGCAAGCAGCTGTCCCTGGACTGGCGTCCGACTGCTTTGGCATATCAGTTGCCTCGAGTTGATGGCAGTGTGCCCGCCATCTCCTCCGTGGAGTCACAAACGGCTGAAATCGCTACCTCCACCCCCAGGTAGCCCAGCTGATATGGAGTCACTTCGGTGAGGCCAGGATACATCTCTTTTCCTCCCCCAAGTCGACCCATTGCCGGCTGTTTTATTCCCTCCACAAGTCCCGCAGTGCGTTCAGCAGGGATGCACCAGCATGCAGCTGGCCTCCGGGGCTCAAGTACGCCTTTTTCCCCAGCGGGCCTCCTTGCGCAGACCCTGTGCAAGTTCAGGGAGGACGAGGAACAAGTCCTGCTAGTAGTGCCGCACTGGCCCTCGCGGACCCGGTTCACTGAACCCACATTCCTCACGCCAGCCCCGCTCTGGAAAATCCCCTCTCTTTCTCAGGGGATGCGCACCGTATGGCACCCATCTCATATTGTCTCATATTGTGCCTAAATATTCCAAGATATCGAAAATCATAGTTCAGAGATCTCCGTGTAATATATTGATTTTCACAAAGATTGATAAAGATATAGATCAAACATGGCTTAAGATTCTCAAGTGCGATGCATGAATTTAGTTTCAAAGCCTCCTTTGTGGCTCCGATCATCTGTGTTTTGCTAAATTTCAACAAAACCTTGTTCAGATCTTAAGAAGCCAAAACACTTAAAAAAACATGTTAAATGACCTGCTGATGTATGATTCTGGCAGGACATCTGTCTCTATTCTGAGGCTAACAGGTTCTGTTATTCTATATGAAATGAGTACACCCTAATTTTACCCTCCAGTCGACAGAATCAGATGAACTCGGTTAGCACAAATGTCTTTGAAACCTGCCTTTGTAATTCTTCACTCTTTATCTGAGCTGAGATGAGAGGAACCTGAGCTGACGGTATTTCAGTCAGCCGTGTCCGTGTTTCTGTATGATCCTCACAGCTGCTGACTGGAGAACCTCCATCTGAAGGACACGGTCTGTGTTTGGTAAATCAAGCATCAGTGTAACTGCACAGAATTACGGTTAGCGATTTGAGATTATCTGACTTGTTAAAAAGAGATGTGTTACTTTTATCAGCAACTTTGTATAGTGAGAAAAATACTGCATAGTAATATGATATAAATACTCTTATAATCACCTTATAAAACACATAGTCACATGCCAAGAACCACTCAGAACAACTTAGCCATCCTATAGTGACATGCTAAAACAACCCAGTCTCATATAAAAACGTACCCTGACTACGTTGGTCCAAAGTGCAAAATGTAGAGGGGTTACAATAACGGC
>JAUCNO010000353.1:14934355-14952309 GCA_032353835.1 Enteromius viviparus
AATTTTTCAACCTCTATTGAGCATTAAATAATCAGTAATCAAAAAAAAAAAAAAAAAAAAAAAAAAAAAAAAATACTTAATAACTAAATTAAACTTTTGTTTTGAGTGTTTTTAGCATGTTGTGAGGGTTTGGTTATTGGCTTTTCTGATATCCGGCACAAGCCTCTGATATATTCCAGCCTCAGAAAGATCGATGCAAGTTTAAGGGATTTGTTCCCTTGTTTATTTGTCCACCAAACCAAAAGTATAAGCAAAGTAATAGCACACGTCTGTACTGTAAAATAGTTTGGGGGAAATTACATGTCCCTAACCTCAATTATGAGCAGTGGTAATTGTGGCGCGTGCCATAGCAAGCCCCACTTATTAAACACCACTTAATGCGCATATCCTCATTACCTCAAATTATCATATTGCATTACAGTGTGATTATGCAAACACATCACATGCAGTTCAAATAACACTCTGGAGCTCTGGATCTGAGCCAGTGTTTTTCACTGCTTTGGTACCACCACATCCTGCCTGAGACCTAAACAATGTCATAAAACAAGCTGCAGGCCTGATTTCAGATGCGCTGAAACCTTACAAGAGACGGCTCCAGAACAGCCCAACAGCCTGGTTAGTGTGCATTCCCGCTGCTCCAGGGGTGAACTCTTGTTTTCTGATTGTTTAAGGCTTAGCGAGGGTCTGTAGACCATCAGCACTCCGTAGCTGCCAAGCCTGGTCTGTTTTTAGTTTCAGACTTTAGCCCTGAGTTACGGTTCGCACTCAGAATATATATACGATCAGTGAGTAGCATAAAGGAGAAAGGGTCTGGAAGTCATCCAGACACAATAAGCTTTTTGGTCGAGCGTGAGCATCTGATACTAATTTCAGAGCCGCATTGTGTATGGTGCTGCATGCATGGCAGGGAAACACATTCACTAGATGTGATACACACAAAGCATGTATGTATTACTCCAAAAAGTAACCGGTTCCGGTCAAAACAGTGCCTCATTAAACTGAATAATACACTCAGTTGGTGGGTTTATGCTGTTTGAAGTTGTTTCGGTTGCAATAGCAGTGAAACTACTCATATATGGGACCACTGAAGGTGTGTGGCTCCTTTAGTGTCTGCTGATTTTATTATTATTCTTCTGCCAGTCAATAAAAGGGTAGGAAGATTTGTATCCACTGTTGGGGAACAAATCTCAAACTCTGTAGCACCACAAACTGATAAATGTCACATTTATGTGCTTATAACTCTTCAGATTCTAACTCAATAAACTCACACTCGGTTTCAAGTAGTTGGAAAATAGACCACCAGAATAGATTTATGTATTTATTTTATTTTATTATTCATTCTCAGATGATCGTCAGATGAATCTACACAAAAATAAATAAAGGAACAGGATTTATATTTTCAATAATGTTGCACACTTTTATTTTGACATCAACAGTGACAGCACAAAACCGGAAGCGAGTGTACCTTTGTAATGTGTTTTGGTGCCTTAATATGCAAGGTAAAGCAAGTCATAACCACCAGTTCCTGAGGGTACCTGAATATATTCATGATAGAATTTGATGACTTTTTGGATAAACATGCAAACTTAAAATTCAGCAATTTAGCCAATTACCTTAGTATATGATTTTCTTTTCATGAATGGTGAATATGGATTTGGAATTGGAACGTAATTTCTAAATAAATAGTTACATAGACACTTAAAATAATGCTGGTGCTGACTTCATGTTATGAATGAATGAATGAATGAATATCGCACTTATATAGCGCTTTATCATGTATGGTCATACATCCCAAAGCGCTTTACAATCATGAGGGGGGTCTCTCCTCAACCACCACCGGTGTGCAGCATCCACTTGGATGATGCGACGGCTGCCACAGGACAACGGCGCCAACTTGACACTACAGTTACTTGCAAATGAAAGTGTAACGTGTTCTATTACATTAAAACCTTTTTCATGTATACCTATAGTCAACTGTGAAGAAAAAGTCAATATGTTTTTTAACAGTCTGCATTTAAAACATGGCAATTAAACATGCTCATTAAGTTAAAATATGACAATGCAAATAAAACATGAGCATACAAGAGAATATAACAGCATTTATTTTTACCCGAGATTACATGAATGATTGAGAGACCTAATCACCTCTGCTCACGGTGCAAAAATGTCAACAAAACAAGACAACGACCTTACAAGAGAATATATATACCCTTTTGTTCTTAACTGTTAACATGAAAATGGCAATTACATGATCAATTAAGAAACTTAAAACCACATCTGTTCATTCATAAATTGTATGCCTCTGCCCTGAAAAGTGCAAACATGCAAATTTGCATGCAACTTGAAAAGTTTCCTTTGCTTCAGGACACCCGTAATGATTTCCACTTGGATCAGAAATAATCATGGCTCTGGACTGTGCATCCTGCTCATTGATGACCAGGAATGATATGTTAGTCAACCATATTCTTCATATGACTTCATATTCATATTTTGATCACAGCATCAATTAACTATATCGTCAAATGGCAGTTACATTTATATTTCATAATGTTTAGTAGTTGATCTGCAGTAAAGCCATTCAAACCAGTTAAATTTTTGCTGATGATATTCATTTGTTTTATGCAGTAATTAGGATAATAAAATATATGAAATTAGTGTATATATATACGTATATATATAAAAAAAATCAAGAAAGTGTCTCTGCTTTTACACCAAGCAAACCATATAGGCACTGTTCATGTCACGTCTTTTGCATACTCAAATTTGTTATTACCACTTGTGATTAGTGTTTGCAATGAAAGAGAACTCTATTACTCACCAAATTTATGCTCACTAGATCCTGTCGATCTTCATTCAGGTAGATGCTTTGCCCCTTGAGAATGCACCTCGCTTGGTCTCTATTGGTTCTCAATTTCCCTGCAGTTTTAACCACACCAGGCTTGAAATCTTTCACCGAATGTGGATTATGCTTTCTGTTCTTGTGAGACTGATAAGCTGCATATAAATTTGTCTGAAAGCTACAACCAATAAATACAGATTGGACAGTCTCATTACTCCGCATATGGCCATTAAAATGCAGAATGCAAGATCACTATGTGCACATACAAGGCTATTCCATGTTTTGGAGGTAAATGGGCAGATCAAATACATGAATAATGCCTGCTACAACTATAACTGCTAAGCTTTAGTCTGTAATGTTTAATCAACTGAGTCTTCCTACTGGATTCTAAGACAGCACTCCCTCTGCACTTCCACATTCACTGGAAAAGAAAAAGAGAAAGAGGAAAAAAAAGAGAGAGAAAAAATATATTTGGACCATTACTTCATAATGACTTTGCACTTACCTTTAGTCAATTTGAAGTAGTTCCAATGGTTTGTGAGGATGTTAAGGAATTTGTACAGTTGTACAGTTAACACTCAGCGAAAGGTATGCAAAATCATGTGGGTATAAAAAAATATATGTCGGTGACCAAAGAGTTTCAGTTCTGATTGGCTTTCGTTGTAGGGTGGTGGGGAAATACTGTTGAACTTAATGGGACCTGAAAAGTTTGGTACATGGCTTTTCATCAAAATATGTGTATTTTTGGTTTTCAACAGAAAAGAGAAAGTCAGGTGGGTTTTTTTAGTGGTAAACAAATGGTTTCATGTTTCATTTACTTCCATAGTATAGACAAAAATAGAATGGAAGTCATTGGGAACCAAAACCATTTGGTTACCAACATTCTTTAAAATATTTTCTTTTGTGTTCCCTAAAACAAAGTCATACAGGTTGAGAACATCTTGAGTGTGAGTCAATAATGACATCATTTTCAATTTTAAGTGGAATATCCCTTTAACCCTTAAAATGCATGAATGTTTTGCCAATCATTATTACACATTTGGGTCTTTAGCGACCCGTACATATAGGCTACCTAGCATTGATGGAACTGCTGCAATAGCATACATTTCTTCATACTGTATTTTAGGAACAATTACATTAGGATAAAAAAAGGATTTTTTGTTAAGTTTTGAAACTTAAAAAGGATTCAATTTGAGCAGATGACTTCATCATTGCTGTCCTTGTCAGAGCAGACTTCCACATGCATTTATTATCATATTCATGAACCATATTCTTTTTTTTAATTATTATTTTCTTTTTATATATCTTCAAACGAGAGTAAAATTCTGAAGACTGGAGTTGATCTTTTCCATAAGATATAGCCATAGCCATTATCTTTGTTAAGAAACAGATAAAATATACAGTTTTCCTGTTGCACATATAGTTAGAAAACTGGTTGTGCCATCAATCTGAGTTGAGCAGTGACACTTTTATGACACCAAGGCTCTGCTGGGAAGAAACACCTACTGAATTCAAAGGGTGAGGCTTGTGTTTGGCCTCTTGTAATGTTGAAAATGAGCCTGTGTTGGCTAAATCTGGCACATTTTACATATTGTATGTACTAGAAATGTGCATTGCCCCTGATAAAAATACATCAATAAAATGTAGCTGTGCTCTTAGTAGTTGAAGCACCACACAAGGCCTCTGAATGTCTGCTGAGTAGCATTAGAGAAATTAAATATATATTTTATGAATAATCAGTTACGTTAATGAATGTTTTTTTGTAAAAGTCAGCTCTCTGCACAGAAAGCATCAAAGCTAACAGTTCAAGGCAACAGTCATTGGCCTAGTTATTGGCCTAAAAAAATGCAATCTTGAATGTTAATGGAAAGTTAATTGACATGTCATAAACAACCTTTTATTTTCCAGTCAACTCAATGCAAAAGATAAGAAAAATTCTCTAAAACACTAAGAGACACGGTTTGCATGGTTGTAGCCACTTAAACCAAGATGTATTTCCCAAAGTTCAACAGAAGTGAGAACCCTTTTCTTCAGGACACCCCCAGGAGTAATGATTTCGACTTGGATCAGAAATAATCATGGCTCTGGACTGTGCATCCTGCTCATTGATGACCAGGAATGATACAGTATGTTAGTCAACCATATTCTCAAAACGATTGTTTTCAATGGCTTCATATTCATATTTTGGTCACGGCATCAATTTACCACCGTCAAATGGCAGTTACATTTATATTTCATCATGTTTAGTAGTTGCGCTTTAGTAAAGCCATTCAAACCAGTTCAGTTTTTGCTGACGATATTCATTCAAGCTGCCAGTAGGGTTAGAAAACTAGACTTCAGACTTAATATCTCAAGTCATGTTGTTAATGTATCTTGATTTTGGAGTTCAGTTAGCAGCTTGTCCACTCCAGGCTCCATTGCTGTCGTCATATAAATCTAGTAATCAAAAATTTTGAAAATCATCTTTAAATATATTTTATTAAATTTTATTCAATAATATTAAAAAGTAATTAAAAAGTTGTATTAAACCAGAAAAATAAACTGCATTTCTCAAGACTTTTAAACCCGACTGCATGCTTTTAATTTCAGCTGCTGCATAGAACACCCCCCACGAACTGCTGTCGCAGAGCAGGAGCACGTCATATCACACGCAGTCCTGAGGTCCCTGTACAGAGCACCCGTCTGAGTTTGAGGGGGTGATGATGTTCCATTCAGAGATGCCTCGGTGACAACCAGCCGCCCGCACACTCTCCATATTCTGACACGGTGACTCACTCCCTTTCAACCACCACCGATTATAAAATGGCATCCTGCATATAATGCTTCTGCAGTTTCTTGCTTAAGTTTGCTTGAAAATGTTTACAAACTTTAGTGAAATTATTTGAGCGATATAAGTTAGCTAAGCTGGTTAGAGTGTGTTGTTTTAGTCTAGCTTTTGCATGAATCATTAAAGCAAACATGACATTCCTATTTATTATGTTTTTTGTTACATTTTTAATTAAAGTTTTGTTTCATTCTTGGTTTAACTGTGAATGACTCATCAGTGCACATCATTCCAGATATTTTAATAATATTTCATCGCAACGCAATGCATTCACTTGCACTGCCACTGAATCAACTCATTTTCATGTGAAAATAATAAATATTAACTCTTTCCCTGCCAAAAAGTTGCCAGCCACTACCAGCATTTTTGATGATTTTCGCCTAAAGTTGACAGCCTTCAGAATATTTTCTGCTATGCGTATATGAACATATTATATATTAAAATCAAGAACCTAGCCAATTTATGTGTTCATGTTTTTTATTCACTTGAATATAGATATAATCAGATTTAGAAAAATGCATGGGTCTGATAGCTCTCTGATATCATCCAAAATATCTTAATCCCAGTTTTTTCAGCATGCCACACTTTATGCGTGCTTGTTTGAGTATTTAAATATAGAACACAGAGAGGGGGAGAACACATATATCCAGCGTGATGCTATTCGCCCCCTATTCTTCGTCACCAGCACACGTATGTATGAGTCCCTGTGGGCTTGTTGCTGGAGGAAGGATAGAACAGATAGTCACCTCTTCCACCTTCATTAAAGAGCTATTTATATTCTCAGGGCTGAAATACTCTGACCTTTCTCATTAAGCAATGTGCCATTTGTGAACACAAACACCCGTGGACATATTGTGAGACGCTTTGGATGTGGGTTAAAAATAGCCGAGCAGCATTATTTGTGCTATCTGGTGATGTCTCAGGGTGGCTTAATATGTTTTTTTTGGCAGATATGTGGTGTCCTGTGTTTCTGCACACATCCGACTCTTGAGGTCAGCATTCTGTGAATTGCTTACTGCAACATGAGGCAACTGTTTAAATAATGATATCATTATAGAATGTCCATCAATAAAATCAGTTTTTAAGCACCATAACTGCGATAAAACCTGGTTTTAATTTGATTGGTATTTGAATGCGTTCAGTTTCAGAAATGTATTAGTTGGTTTTGGCATGGGCTGCCAAACTTGTTGCTCTAAACAAGGGTCATCGCTGATTCTTATGGGTATTACCAGGTTATTATGCATTCTGTAAAACTGCTTTGCAATCATCTATGTTGTGAAAAGAGCTATATATTAATCAAAATCTTATGAATATAACATTACATTAGATGTTTCCTTTAATCACATTGATTAACATATCCTGATTTGTCATCCATTGGTGGTTGTATGAACTGCTGTATAGATTAATTACAATTTGTTTGTAGTTTGTTACTAATTACAAATTAAATTATAAAAATTGTAGTTACGCAATCTACATTTAACATTTTTTTAAATATATTTACTGCTTTCTAGTTTACGTTTAGATTATTTATTATCTAACTTGTTTCGGGTTTTTTTTACTTTAAATGTACCATATTAATATTAAAAATGTGAAGGAAAATATAAAAATTATATTCTTTGAAATGCATTCAACTTTACATTACTCTGTGGTTTTGCAAAACGCTTTTTATTCGCTTACACTGATTGTCTGTTTAAACAGTCAAAATAAAGTTGATTTCTCCCTAAGCTCCTCCTTTCTCGGTATCGTCGCATACTGCAACAAACCTCAACGAACTGTTAAACGAATTAGAGAAAACCTAAAACTGAATAAATCTAGTTTTATTCATGTTTAATGCACATAAATCCAAACACTTAACACTGGCTGTAACGTGAGTAACCTTTTCTTTCTTAGAAACATCAGTTTTAAAACGATCCTACTCAGTGCTTTCAGTTTTGCATGAATGTGAAACATTACAGTTGAAGCGTTTACATTTCCGATATGATTTTGCGTATAATTACACCGCAGTCACACTCATGTGCTACACTCTCCATTGTTTGCCTGGATCTGTGCGGGAAAGCCCAGCGCTGGTTGAGGGGCACAACGTGACCTAACAAACAAGGAACCTCCGGGAACACCGTCAGTCCTGAACTATGCGCACATGGGGCCTATCTGAGGGGTCCCGCGAGAAGCGACGCTTTACAAATGACACTTAAAATGCGCTTTTGCAAATGCTGCTCGGTAAATCGGGTTAATTTCGCATTCGCGCTACGTTTATGTAGAATGTTTACAATATTAGTAGCTCAGAGTGTGCTAAACGCGTTTTATTTACGTGCTCTACCGGCCGTCAGGACACTCCCCGAGCGCGTTTGCTTCGCTTGGGAGGCGGAGACGGGACCCCCGTTGACGTCAGTGGGCCTGTCGGTTTCCTGCAATAGAAAGTGAGAGAAGATAGAGCGAGAGAGGGGGAAAAAAACAGACCTCTGACCGTTGAAACCCTTGACAACAGTTCAGACTGCACCTGTAAGTACCGAAAGTTTAGAAATACACGCGACTTAATAAGCGCTTGGACGCATGGTCCAGTGCGTAGCGAACGCATGCGGTGCGTAAACGCACCTCCAAGAGCTGTTGTTTTGGAACACAATGTTTCCAAAAAGAATTTATGGGTTGGTTAAACTTGTGAGCATGTTTGTGTGAGTCTGATTTTGCCTGGTGTCTGTGGGTCTGTACCAAGCCGGCCCGTGTTTTGTATCTCGCCGAGAGCGCACGTCTCCAGAATCCTAATACGCGGGGTGTAAATGTTTATCAAGCCTGCAACGCTGCTGGAGAGAGTCTCCGAAGCACCGACCGCGACGGCAGGTAAGCGCCGAAACACCTTCCTTTGACCATGAGATGCAAATGAACGCGTTTCAAATGCGCTTTACACGTCTTCGGCTGGTTTAAAGGGCATTTTGTTGTCGAATTAGGGAAGTGTATCTTGTTCATGTCCTGTTGCAGAGGGGTTTTCCCCGGCTCCGCCCTCTTCATGTGTTTCTTAAAGGCAGTAATGCGCCATTCATCCAGTGCGCACCTGGATTTGGCACTGAACTGTGGCATTTAAGCGGCTTTTACTGACAAACGTGGTGGTTTTGTGTCCACCTTGGACACATGGTGACTCATCGCATGCGGGTCTTATAGGCTGTAAACATGTCAGTTTATCACGGGCACGGGCTGTTTTACAGGAGCAACCCCTGTTTAGTGCCATCTTTTTTGCCATTGCATGCATGCCAAGTAGGCTACGTATGTGTCCCGTGTGCAGCAGTTTCTATTGACTCTGTAAGACTGGTTTCAGGGTGTTTCCTAATAGATTTTATACATTTTATTGGAATGTTTGTTCTTTGGGAATCAAACCCCCTGACCTTGGCGTTGCTATTCCAGTTGCATTATTTCTAAAACAACATAGTATTGAAATTCTGCAGTAATATGAAAACATTCTAATTCTGATGTAAGCTATAATACAACTATGCTGTAAGATTCCAAGTCTGCAATATCGTCATATTCAAATTCTGTAGTAACATTGTAAAATTCTACGATGTCCTGTTCAAATTCCACAGCTACATTTGAAACTACAAAATATTTAGTAAAATTATTCCGTTAGATTGTACAATTTCAGTTTTGAAATGACTAAATATTTAAATTCTCCAGTAGCATTGTAACATTTTGGTTCCAAAATGATGTCATTTTCGAATTCTGCAGTAACATTGCACAATTGAAATTATGAATGTTGAAATGTTACAGTGTTAGGAATTATTCATTTTTTACTAAAATTGAAACAATCCGATTAGATTTTCAAATATCATATTTGTATTCTGCAGTAACATTCAGACTCTGAAATGAAGTCGCGTTCAAATATATTCTTATACAAGTCTTTGTTAATTATAAAACAAAAAAAGAAATAACTCGTCCGACACATTATGCGTCCCATTTATATGGGGGGGATTTTATTTTAACACACTGATTGTCCTATTACAGTATTTCTCAATCCTGCTCCTGAAACAAAACAATCTCTCTAATTCCATGTCCCGAAATGGATGCTTCAAATAATCCAAAATGTGAAGGGCAGGAGGGCTATCTGGACCAGATGTATGTGAAACCTGGTGCATGCACTGTGTGTGTGAGTGTGTGTATGCTCAAATCCTCTGGGAGGTGATGTCATTGCCGTAGAGCTGCACAAGGAGGGAAATCATACACACTCGTAGTAAGCGTTATGTAATGTGGTGAGACGGAACATTGGCGTGGAATCTGGCACATGCCGTGACGGGATGCATGGGCGAGGCGTGTCAGATGTTAGCTTCATGCTGCAATAGAGCTGAAGAACATATAGAAGCAAAAACCTCCTAAACCCTGAAACAAAGAGGAGCTTGTGTAGACAGTGGGGCGTATTTGCATCTATTCCTGCAGAGCCAAAACAGTGCATTTGCCGTTTTGAGAGCTGCAGTTTTAAAATGTTTTGAAAGCGATAACAACATGTCAACATTATTGTAGAGGATATATATCAATCAGGCTGATTAATTGTCTATTTATCAGTTTTAGGATAAAGCACGTTTACTATTTTTAATTTGTAAATAGTTTAAAAATATAGAGAGAGAGCTCTGTCAGCTGACAGAAACAATATCCTCCATTGTTTTTCATTGCATTTATGTTTTATAATGCTTTTTTAATTTTATTTTTAAATCCCAGTTCATTCAAACTGTCTTTTTTAATGTTTAGGAGGTGTTTGTTTTCTATTTAAATGAATAAAATGTATGTTTTAAATGCTAAATATCATTGTATCTCCTATTAAGCAAATGAATTAATTTTTTCGTGGTGATTTAAGACATTTTGTATATTTAGAAATATGTCTAATAAGAAAATCATGGTGCAATTTTGCTTGTGATGGAGATCTTAATAACAGTTTTAAAATTCCCTGGAGAGCTGGCAGCACTGCGGAGATGACAGTGTCATATATCTGCGTTTGTTGTCAGACAGAAGCAGGTGTGTGTAGAAGTGCAGTTAGTCAATGCGTCGACGGCAACAGACCATTAAGATCAGAAATCTGATTACTGCTCACACGTCTATATCTGTGTCAGTCCAGCTAAAACATCACTGCTGACAACAGTGATCTGTCACAGAGAAGAGGACGCCACGCTAGAGTTGTTTTTAGCAGCAAGAGTATGTGTTTGTGGCCTGTTTTGTTGTTGCTTCAGTTTTGACGGTCTCTCATCTGTCCCAGATGTGCAGAGGGTGTCTTTCCTGTGCGGAATAGGAGATCGTCTTTTCTCCCTGTGACCGGCTGCATCCCATCCAGCATCTTTCCGTACTATGTGTCTCTGAGCCAGTGGAAAAACCCTAAAAATGCCACGTACAAAGCAAAACAACCCTAAAAACCTGAAAGGTAAGTGTTGTCTTCCGATTTCATTTTGCTTACAGTAGGTTGTTTTTGCTGGGTCGAGTCTTTCACAGGAGGTCTCTGTGGTTAAACAACTTTGAAGTTTCTTCATAGAAGGGAACTATTTGGCTAGTTATTAGAAAAGAGTAGGTTTCCCAGTCAAACTGGTACATTTAATTACGTGGCTTGGGCTATTTTTGTATATCTGTGTGAAATGAATCATTTATTTACCACAAATTAGTCGTTAAGTGACTAGTGTGAGTCTTTTTTTAAGAGTGTTTTTAATAATCCTGTAAAGTCAATGGAATGACATAGTTTTCTTTTTTTTAAACTCAATTGACTGGCAGTTTTCATTCTGTGTTGATGTATTTCCTGTTAAGACAGGAAGTATTTACCGGCAGGTGGTGTTTGTGGGAGGGGTGTTCTTTTTCTACAAAGTTTTACATTTTCTCTGAAGTCTTAAGTCGCTGGGTTATATTTGTAGCAAAAGCCAAAAATGCATTCCATGAAGATATTTAGTAAATCCCCTACAATAAATATATTAAAACTTTATTTTTTGATAAGTAATATGCATTGATATGAAGAACTTAATTTGGACAAGTTTAAAGGTGATTTTCTCAATGTTTAAAATTATTATTATTTTTTTTTTACACCATTTGATTTTCAGTTTGTTGTATGTCTGCCAAATATTGTCCCTTCCTAACAAACCACACATCAATGGAATGCTTATTTATTGAATTTTCAGATTTGACTTTGTTATCCAGGGTCACATATCTATTGGCATTTTCTGGAAGGAATGTATCTGCTTAATGTGACTTGCAGTCAATGTGAGCATCGGTTTGTTCTGTGTATTTAAATTTGTGACATTATCATAGAATTAAAAATATCCTCTGCCGTAGCAGAGTGTGTATGTAGCAACCCAGATTTTGGAGTGTTTGGATAGTTATTGCTTTGAGCTTGCATTGGCCAAACAACATGAATAATTTAGTTTGATTACTGAACAGCATCCACCAGAGACAGCTGTGACTTTTCCCAATATTAGTATTATTAAGTAAAGAGAGGGTCCAAAAAAACAAAACAATTTGAGACGGGTATGAAAGTATTATAACATATTACCATTAAAGCTCTAGGTTTTATTAGTAAAACTATGGTCTTGTAAAAATGATTAATCTTTAACATCCTAAAGGACCAGCGTATTTGAAAAGCACTGGGTCACACACAATGAAAATAAGGGATACACACATGGAGCTAATGCAGTAAACTTTAACTAAGTAACAGGAAATGTAAAATGAAAGATCCTTATGTAGCTAATTACTGACAACAAAAATTAGGGGAAAAAAAATATTTATTAGAGCTGCACGGTTAATTGTTAAAAGATTGCAATCTTGATTCAAACATCCACCAATGACAACGATTCACCTGTGTCTATTAAAACTTTGACAAAATCCCACCAGAATGTTCAAATAACAGAGAGAGGAGCAATGAAAGAGCTGGGATAAAAGTTTAGAGTTTGGATAGAAACACTGATGTCTTTTGTAGCTGTCAAAATGGAGCAAATCTTTTTTTGAATGTAAGTTTGTTGATTACAACATTGATTGCATTTTTTCACCACTAAGAGATCGGGTTAGCAAATTTCACAGTGTAGTTCTAAAGTAGTGATAAGTATTGAACTGAGCATAAAAATTATGTGAGCTGAATTAGTATTTTACTGTAAAATGGACTTGAATAATCTGTCGCATTTAAAAAAAAAAAAAAAAAAAAACAACTTTTTACATTGAATTTATATAATTAAGTTTTACGTTTTTCTGTACTTTAGAAATAACGAAAGTACCAAGTAGTATTTTTTTTATTACTTTAATCTTCTCCAGAACAAATACTTTTTAACTATGTGTTTCTCAAAGCCAAGGTTGCTTTAAATGTTTCTCTGATCGTGGCAGGGAAATGCACGAAGCATGTCGATACACGCAGAAATTGCGCTTCCATGCATGACGTTTCTGTGGAATCCCAGACATTTCCTTTTTATTAAGAAAGGCCCCACCTTAAAGTCCTGCCGCAGTTTAATCCATTTAATGTAAAAAAAATCTATTTATTTATTTATAATTGTAAATTTTTTTTATAGAATCAGAGTGCAATTAGAACATAGAAACTCTATAAAGACTATAAAAAAGAGATATAGTTTATTTTTGAACTCTGTAATGATGTTGAACAGTGTTGGGTTCGCGAATGAAAACGGCTGTGCAGCAGTGTTTTGAAAGAACAGAAAGTATGACAGAGAAAGAAAAACACCAGAACAAGGAACTAGAGGATTCCCTCCTTTGTGTTGAGCGGCTGTGTTATTGGTGTCATGGATACAGAGGTGACCTCTGTCTATCAGCAGAACACACCCATTCTAAAGCATGTCATATTCGAGTCAGGCGGTCAAAGCTTAAAAGCATAAAGCTTTCATTGTTCTTTGAGGTTGCCGTGTTTCCAGGCTGTGTTTACTGTGAGGTAGCGTGCTCAAATCATTGCTAGGTTTAGACTCGGCCAATATGTCAGCCTGTGTTTTGTTTTGTGCGCGTGCATCTCGTGACTTCAGAGCAGAGCTGGAATGCTTCAGTGACGCAGTTTGCAGGTAAACGGGCAGGAAGTAAGGAACCTCTTCCCCTTCATTGGACTTGATGTTTACTTTTCTGAAACAGCTGGTCTCCAAGCTAACCCTAACCTGTGCTGCCACTCACTTTACATCGTTGTTGGCCCTAAATTCTATTTACAAAAATATAAACACCTGAGGGACAGTGTTGGAGCCAAAGATAAGATGCGAATCTGTCACAGATATTTCTTTTGCTTTTAAACTTTTTCTAACAGTATTTAACAGGAACAGTTAACTTATTTGTTTACTCAACCTCAAGTTGTTCCAAACCCATATGACTTTCTTTTTACAGTAGAACAAACTTTACAATTCCGTTATGTTAACCAATGTTTTTGGTTCCAAAACTGGCTTTTAAGTTTCTTTTTTTCATTTTATTAAATTATTTCCTTACAGAACGCTCTTACTGCAGAATACTTGAAACGTGCAATTTGAGACTGCTTTGTGTTTATTTAAAGCTCATCAGGTGTATCCGCTCTGTTGTTATGTAGTGTATAGCTGTGTGAAGATTTTTCAAAAATTCCCTTTTCATTGGAAACAAATTACGGTGTGCGGGTTTGAATTGGCACGAGGGTGAATAAATAATCACTGACTTTTTTGTTTTTTTTTGGCTGAATGATTGCTTTAAGGGAGTTTAAAAAGGTTAAAAGCAGCCTTTTTTTGTTAGAATGTTTTTTTTTTTTTACAATTTTAGAAAGTTAGAATTTTCTTTTTTTTTGTTAAATATAATGGTAGCTCTTGAAAAACCCATACAGTAGTGAGTTTTCCGCTAGTAAACGTACCGTGAAAGGAGCACAAGGTGTTGAAAAGCTTGAAAAAGAGTTTCTGGTGGAAAGTCTTGAACTCCAAAGCATGTTTATTGTTAATTTAGAGTTAATATACATATACTGTTTATAATATATACAGTTAAAGCAGTGAAATTGTATTGCAAAATTTAAAAGATTTTAAATGTTTCAAAATGTATTCATTACTCCAGTCTTCACTGTCACATGATCCTTCAGAAATAATTCTAATTTGCTGATATGTTTTAAATATTACTGATGAAACATGATATTTTAGTGGGATAAAGGACATTTTTTCAAAAATACTGAATATTATAAATGTCCTCCCTAGTAAAAAAAAAGTTATATATTAATTTCATAATAAGTATAGTTTTAATTTATTTACAGATAACTTAAGACTTACTGATATAAAAATTTTGATTAAACTTTATTTGGATTATTACTCATACACAAAGCATATTTCTTATTAATAAGCCTAAAATGTGAGTTTATGTCGCATTTAATGAGGATTGTGTAATATTGCCCTTTAAGTGCAAAATGTTTGAGCATTAAGAACAAAATTAGTTGTTCCAATTTGGCAGACTTTAAGTATACCAGTTTAGTATACTAAGGCCCAGTTTTACAAACGGGGCTTAGCTTAAGCCAGGACTAGGCATTAGTTTAATTAAGATATTTAAGCAACTTTTACAAAAATGACTTATAAGAAAATATTACAGGTGAGCATCTTAACACAGAACAATGACACTGACATGTTTTAAGATACGTCAGAGCAAGATATGTTCATCTGAGACAGTTTAAAAAATGCAATTTAGTCTGGGACTAGCTTAAGACTTGTCTGTGAAACTGGGGGAAAATTTCCTTGGAAGTAACGTTCATCGTTTCTCTGGAACTCTTGATTTCGTAACATGGAAACAGGCCTAGGATCAAGTAGGATTTCACATTCAAACCAGCTGGAATAAAGAAAGTGGAACCAGGAGCTCATGGGTCAATGAGTGACTTACAAGTGCTCATATCAGAACAGCAATCGCAGATGCTTGTACTCCAGGTGCCAGAGGACACATGCTGGGTTGTTATAATTGTAGTTTGTCCTGCCATGACTGCAAGAAAGAAATAGTGGAGGGGAAGGGCGGTGGTTAGAGAGAGGAAGATAAGGAGGAAGAAAAGGACTGTTCAATTTAAAGCAACATATCTGTTTATTTGTTAGAATAAAGAACTACGGCTAATTTTAGAGTTGACAAATTAGTAAGAGACATGTATGTGCTTGCTAAAGTTTTTAACTCATTTCTATATCCTGTTTGAAATGTATACTGAATTCTGAGCTTGTTATAAACACCCAGATAAAGTTATAGGGGCAGTTTTCCGGACAGGGTTTAAAACTAGTCTTAGATTAAAATAAATCTGTCTAAACTGGAAAAAGCTTAAACTGATGTATCTTGAAATTCATTACTGCTAAGACATGCTTCTAAATGCTAAAATGTCCTAAATTAACAAAGACCTAGTCCTGGATTGATTTAATTACTGTCTGAGAAACCGCCCAATAGAGTTTCGCAACGTTAACTCTACAGAGCCTATTTCCATTAAGAGATTAATAAAGTGCAAAATGGCTGGATAATTTGAGAGATGACATAAAAAAACTAGATTGCAATAATGCGGATTGTGAGGGTATTGTGTACAAGTGACACAAAACTGTGATGTGAGCGAACATTGTACACTCGATCATTTAAAGAAATAAATCCTTATCCTCAAAACATTTAGTTTAGTTATTTTTTTTATTTCTTAAGACAAAGATAAACGTTCAAAAAAAAAAAATCGACAGTAGTAAATAAACGATTTACCTTGCTTTCGGTCTGGATTGTGAAGAAGTGTGGAAAGTGGTGGTCGTGGAGAAATGAAACCTATCTCAAAGCGCCAGGGTCATGTTCTGGAAGCTATCATTTTTGCCTTGTTTTCTGTTAACAAAGAAGAAGGCGTGTCTAACATATAAAAGTAAAATGCTTTTAACAGAAATCTGGAATGAGGAATTAAACGATTTAACACATGAATTATTACAAATTAACCATTTAATAGCGCAAAAAATATTTTGTTTACAATGATCGCGATACTAAATGTATCAATCCAGTACAGTTGGATAACATCTAAAGGTGGCGGCAAAATTGAAGTTAAACAGTTTAAACTTTTCCTGCCTCGTGGTTTTACTAAAATAAATTAGATTAAATAATCAACTGATCAACTGTCACAAGTTTCAGAAAACCACAGAGAATGGAGGACTAACCCGTTTTAAAGTATTTAGGAGTTTCCTTTGTTTTATTTATTTATTTTTTTCTTCAGAATTAGACCAGATCAGAGTTGCAGAATAGCATCTAAGAAAAAAAAGTGTACGTTTGGGCACCATGGCTCTATTTAATCTCTGTCTAATGCATTTCCCATCCTTTATGATTACAAAAGACCAAAAATGAAAATAGCAAGTGTGTCATGGAGGGTTGTGGTGACCCAGGTGAGTTTGGACAACCACTGAGGTTTGTTTGCTTCAGTGTAGTATAGCATTTATTGTGTGTATGGTATGCTGGGATATTTACCACATGCAAAATACAAGCAAAAACAAATAGGGTAACTCTGGAATTCAATAGCAACTCAATTCAATTGAGTTCAAAAGCAATTCAATAATCACTTTAGGGATTCTACTTTATAAATAACATGTCAACTTCAGCTTATAGTTAGTAGAATGTCTAAAGTGGTCTGTTAAAATAAAGTGTAACCACAATCTGGCATAGTTAAGTAAAATAATATATTTTTAAGATAAAGAAAAATATTCCAATATGCCAAAGCTAAATCAAATGCCAGTAAAGACCAGTCCAGACAAGAATACAGGTGCATAAAACAAAAACATCAGTTCAACAAACATAAAAAAAAGAATAAAGAAAGAAAGAAGTTATACATTTACTGTCGACAAAACAAGAACACTTAATGAATACTGTGTTGAGGAGGACCTCTGGTGGTGAGATAGGGAGATGGCAGTATGTGGCTGGGTGAGATCACCAATATTTTTTTAGTATTGAAGAATGGTGGAACTGGGAATCCTGAAATTAAACCAAAGTCTCTTCTACCTGCTACAGACAGGAAAACAGGAAAGTCTCTGCTCTGAAACTGAATTAAAAAGAACTTAATGTAGGCGTGTAGATTAGCTAAAGGTTTTCAGATTTCTATTTATTTTTTTAACTCTCTCTTATAAAAATGTATATATATATACATGATAGTTAAAAACAACAAAAAATAATTATGATAATATATCTGATTGATTAAATACAATAAAACTATAATAAAACTATACACGTTTCTGTCTGTGTTTTGGTTTTACTTTGTCTCCACGTGTATGTCCTTATTTGGTGTTTCCTGTTTTCTTTGTAATTATTAGTTAATTTGTGAGACTGAGGTCTCTGCAGAACAAATGTGGGCGTTTTTCAATTTCTGGATGTTTCTCAACCGCGGGATGTTTTTCA
>JAUCNO010000353.1:14954742-14976024 GCA_032353835.1 Enteromius viviparus
CACCAGACCCGGCGATCAGCTGAATGGATTCAAAAACGGTAAAACACATCTGTATTACTCTAGGGATGTTGGAAAATTTGCCTATTTCCAAAAAAAGTGGAGTGTTCCTTTAATATGATGAATATTCATCCTGTAATTCACATTAGTTGTAGATTTGGGTTTAGATGTGGAGGCAGTATGAAAGCCGAGTGTTGTTTTTCTCCTGCGTTACCCCAGGGCGCACATTTGTTTCAGTGCTGTAGCGGTCTGACCCTTCTGTCTCCCCCTAAGCATCAAAGGTCAACAGGGCAGGTTTGGGGTTAAGAAGGGGTCTTGAACTCAATGTAGGGCCTGATTTCTACTCTGTCTAATCCCAGAGACAGACCCCATGAAAATGCCGGCGTTGTTTCTGTCTAAAGTGGAATGGTTATGGCATCTCCGTTCTTTTATAGCATTTCAAACGTAAAGCTGCAGCGACAGATGATGTGAATCAGCATAGTTAGGCTATGATGTATAAATCAAAAGTTATTTCATGAGAATAAGGCTCATGTTTTTCATATCATGTTTGAAGGCCCGATCTCAAACAAAGTAAGTAAATATTTTGGAACAAAATGTAATATCGAAATCAAATCAGTGCACTTTATAGATGTGTTCAGGCCAACATTTATCAGATGACAGAACAAGGGGTTTTCCTTTTTTTCCTGCTGCTTCCTTGTTTTAGTTTTTTGTTGTTTTGCTAACTGTTTGGTAGCTACTGTAAGCTGTTGTGCTTATTGCAAGACCATTAGTTTTATGATGGTTTGTTAACTTTTGTCTAGTCTTTGGTTTTCGTGTTCTCTGTGATTTGCGTTATGACTTTGTGGAATTTGTAATGTGCCACGTATACTATCGAAACAAATTTTCTTATCTTTCAGCTCGAGAAATATTTGTTTTGGTTTAACAGGACTTGTTAAAATATGGTAATTATGAGCAATGACAGTATTTAAAAAAGGTTTATTTTTATATTATTATTATAAAACAACAACAACGACAAATATATATATATATTAGGGCTCAAAAGATTAAAATCTTTAATCAAATTAATCAGGATTTTCAGTAGATTAATCAGGATTAATCACTATTTGCAACTACACCTGAGTTTAGATTAAGAACAACGTACTCTCACTTTAATTCAGCGTAAGCGGCGCAGACAAAATAGACTAGTCGGCGCCAAAAATATTGCGCACCTTGACCAAAGCATTCACAAAGCTGCTGTCAGCAAGACTTACTGTGACACTTCTCTGCAGCGTGTGAGCAACACAGTTCATGTGTTGATAGCATCTAAAGACAAATTGCGGCAACCATGTCGCGTGCACTGTCCGTTCCAATAGTTATCGTTTTGCCCCCACTTACATGCAAAAGACAGGAACTGTTCTTTACAAGCCTCCACAAAATGATGCTCCTCAGTTTTTAATACAGCCAGCCTAAAAGACTTCAGTTCCCACGTGTCACTGATGCAATGTGCAGTTACTCCGAGGTAATTGTTGACCCACTTTCCTGACAAATAATTTGTCACACTGCATACACGTTAAATGCGTAAAAAAAAATTGACGTAAATAACGACAAAAAATAATTAACGCCATTAACACGTTATTTTTGACAGCTCTTATATATATATATGCATTTCAATGGATGCCGCTTTCCGCCAAGAATTAAACATTTACACATTTATGAGTTGACTCAGTTTTGTGAAGAATAAATTAAGTCCAGACCCTGATGATGTAGATGAACTCTGGTAACCTTTCAGATAATCTCAACAGAGATGCAGTGCTAGAGTTTTGCTGTGGCTTCAGATGGCAGGATTTTTACCTGTTGTGTCATGCATATGAGGGCAAACCAGTATTTCCGCACTTTACTGTACAGTTTGAGTAAGTGAAACCCTCTCTCTTTCTCGCGCTGCTTGTTCCCTGCGGCTGGGATCACCCTTCGTTTTAGCAACAGTAACTAAAACAGATGCGCAGCAACAGGTTTGGCCATGTCTGTTTGGCTCCCTGCAAACCTTACAGAGAAATTTAAGAGTGTGTGAGAGAACAAAAACTGAATGTGAGAGACGCATGGAACAATTGTGCATGTGTGTGTTATCAAAACCAGTTTAACTTCGGTCAGCAAAGATTTTTAAAACGGCTTGAGAACGTGTACGTATAATGAGGGGAAAAGATATTATTCAGCTTTTTATTCCTTCCCATCCATGGAAACCCTGACTCTTTCCAGTAATTAAGCTATAAATTTAACAGCTTAGCTTTTAAAAAGTGTATTTTTACTGCCCCAAAAGAAACTGGGTCCAGCACGTTTCGGTTTTGCAGTCATACACCATGTTGCTTTGTTTGCTCATCCTGGGCTTTTCCTGCTGGAGAAATGGAGGCCGTTCATTCAGAAACCTTGCAGGAGTTACACTTGTCTTCTGTAGGATGAAAATAAATAGTTTCGGTTATACTCAGTCAGATGTTGCACATTAGTTGCACATTAAAATTATGTATTTTACAGTTTATAGGGACATTATACTTGGCATAGTATTTTTAACACACTATGGTTCTCATTCATTAATAATGAGCATGAATGTATTTTTGTATATGCTTTGTATATGTATGTTTTGTTTAAATGCAGTGTGTCGACTTTTTAAAGCGATCTCACAGTAATTAAAACATATTTTACTAGGTGTGATCTGTAAGAATGACCACACTAACCCAAAAGATTACAAAAATCGGGTAAAATCTGGAGTTATATGAAATTATTACCTTCAAAATTAGCCTTAATCCCTATTCTTGCCTACTAAGGGTGGATAGTATTTGCACTACTATTCAAAAGCTTGGGGTCAATAAGTTTTTATTTATTTAATTATTTTCTTAAACCAAGGGTGTATTTATATTAATGGAAAATACAATAAAAGCTCAAATATAATTACAATTTAAAATAATCTTTTTGAGTAATCAATTTTTCAGTAGCCAGTAGTTTTCAGTGTCACATGATCCTTCAGAAATCAATCTAATTTGCAGATTTGCCGCTTAAAAAACTTTTCAGCTGTGCTGCTTTATATTTTTCTAAAAACTTCGAACAATTTTTACCAGGCTTCTTTAATTAATAGAAAGTTCTATTTGAAATCGAATTCTTTTGTAACATTTTTAAACTGTCACTTTTGATCAATTTAATGTTTGCTTGCTGGGAAGAATTTCTAGTCAAAACAAACACCTTTTGAACAACTTCCATAGGAATCGTTCCTACAGCGAAAAAAGGATGGTTAATCATTTCACATTTTACACATGACATCATTCTGTTTTGTAAGTGAGACTATGGTTTAATTTAGATTTTCACATACTATTTAGGGGAACAGTGTGTTAATCAGGATGTGATGTTTAAAAATGGCACATTTAAAAGTATTTTAATTCTATGACAACAGAAATGACAAATTGGTTCAAATCTGTTACAAAAGCGCAGTGTCGTGTTTCAGTTTGTGATTGCTTTTGTGTAACAAGCAAAATCTGTTGTCAAGGACGCGTCTAAATATATTTACACCGGTCCTGGATTGGCTCCTGTTATAAAAGAAACCCTTACAAAAGAAAAGTACAACGGTAACAGTAGTTTTTGCTAAAAGCTACAGCAAAAAAGACTGCGGTAACTCGATATCAGCCTCCATTGTCTTGGCTTTTGGCTTTTACAGTAGCAACAGTAACTGCAGTATCAGTGTTTTGGTGGAAACTATGGTTACCATGGTAAAAATTACCCTCACTCTTATGTGCTTGTCCTCTTCTGTGAGGCTTTTAGATGTCCTGCAGACCCTCAAATTGCTTCCTCTCATAGGGTTTACAATACAGCCGGGGTAAGATTGCAGCTCACTGCTTCCCTCTTACTGCACACAAGGTCTTTTTTGGCTATTGTTCGTTCTTGCAGTTTTCTTTTTTTCTCTGGTTCATTCCACCCCCTCACCGTGCCTGAACACCATTCAGACTTTCATTCTGAATGTCTGTCAAGCTCTGACTGTGTATCGGACCGAAGTGACTAATGCTGGACCGAAGCCACCCACCTGCTATAAGCTAAAAAGATTGTGCGAGTGTGTGTGTTCTCACACTTCAGGCCCGCGTGTTGCCTTATTTTCTCCTCCGAGCTGATTCACAGAGGTATTTCTGTGCTAGCCCTGCATGTCGGTTTAATGTTTAAAAGAGATTGTGTGTTCATATGCACATTTTTAGGGGATATGCCCATCTACGCCTGTGTACTGGAGTTTAGGCCTTTGGGTTTTGTGTTTAAAACAGCTTTGTTTGACACGACAGATTAAGATGTGTTTTTATTTCTCCCTCTGTGTTTTCACACAGTCAGTGCACCACATGCTCATTGCTGCCGTGTCTGTCAGCATGCTGTAATGCTCTTTTTGTGTCTCTGTTTAAACGCATTGCAGTTCAAACACTACGTCACGCTAGTGGACACAATATTCCAGCGTGTTTTGTTTTCTGCGGTTATGAAAAACCGCTGCTTGTGAATGGAAAAAAAACGCCAAACTTGTTAAATTTTACTATGTAGCTTTCAAGTTCGTAGAACGGCACGGATTAATTAAATCCCACAAGTAAATCCCAGAAATATATCCCAGATCCAGTGAACATTCTTGCTGGTCTTAAATGTGTAACCCTGCAGCGTTTGTTCTTTTTAAGCTTGAACAGCGGTTTTGGGTGCGTTTGAGTCTTGAAGGCTTCTGTCCTGAAAGTCATAAAACGGCATTTGTGACCCACTTTGCTTTTTATAATGTGATTTTTATTTCTAAGTGAAACAATGTTTAAGAAGAAAAGAAATACGAAGGCAAATTGAGTGTGTGTTTCATAAAATCGGCTCTGAACGCGAGTTTGCTGTGCACTGTGGGGATCCATATAGAAGTGTTATTTTAGTTCCATATTCTTTTATTTTGATCAATTTTGAACCATTGTAATTCCTAGTTGTGCTATTTTTTGTACTTCTTTTTAATTTCAGCTTTAGAACACTTTCTAAACACTTTTAAAATTTTGAATTTTTTATAACTTTTAGAATTTAAAAATGAAAATATTGTAGCAATGTTTTAGTGTTATGCACATAAATACAAAACAGCTTTATGTTGATACTAAAATAATGCAAAAAACATGAATTAAACAACATGAGATGTCTAGCATGAAAGAAAAATAATTTAAACAACATACCATCAAATGAGTCTTATACAGAGAACTGCAGGAATGCCAGTTTACCGTTTTTACTGTAAATAATAAAATGATTGTTTATTTTTAATTCGAAGGGCTGTACCAATGTACAATATTTTTCTGTTAAATTACTTTATACAATTAAAAATGTTACATTTGGGGGACTTGCATGAACAGATTTTACACAGGCTTGCTGTTAATATTACAAACACGCATAATTTCTAATTTACATTTATTTAATTTTAATGTTTATATATTAAATATTTATAATTGTATTTTTATTTCAGCTTGTAGATAATGAAAACGCTTTTCATAGATTTGGATTTGGATTTAAAAACATCACCAGCAAACATTTTTGTGAGCCAGACGTGGAGACTGAATGTTAGGTTCACCTACCATCTCCACGTATCCCAATGGTAGCACTTAATTTCCAGATCTTTCATTATTAGCTTTGATTTCCATAATGTTTATAACATTATTGTTAAAAGACGTTAAATTAGTGGGTTTAATTACTGTTTTAGAAAGACTGCGTTACAACTGTAGGCTAAAACAATGAGTATACATTAATCAAGCGTTGCATTTCCTAACAGGTGACATCAGTCAGAATAGAAAGTCATTTTTCAAGTTGATATAATATTGCAAACTTTGAATAGCATGCACTGATGGATTGTGCACAATAAGTCTTGCATGAGGAAAGCAAATTTGATTTCATCTCGACGTCATCTAAAGTTGCAAACTTCTCTTTTTTTGTGAATGCGGCTTTGTTTGAAAGCAGAATTGCTCTAAAGATATCCAACCCTGACTGCAGACCACCAGAAATCCTTATATGGGTGCTGTGTGGGGCTTGCCTGTGTGTGTGAGTGTGTGCGAGACAACACTGGCAAAGCCTAACGGTTTACACAAGTGAAGCTCGATCTAGCTGTTGCTAAGGCAACAGGAGCAGCATGAGTCTGTGTGTGCAGGTGCCGTTCCTGCGTCTGACTGCGGGAGGAAGCGTCGAGAGAAAGAGAGGGTTTTTTCTTTCTTTTTTTTAAGGAAGGAGGATTGACTGGGTGAACGATTGATTATCTGTGGGAGAGACCCCAATGGAAATGGGAGGATGACGAAAGATGAGAAGAAAGGATTGAGAGAGAAAGAAGGGTAGTTTGATAAAGAGGCAGCCCAGAACGGGAGCCCAAGGACCTAGCGGGAGTCCGGTAACCCAAGTGACTTTAATACAGAGGGGGAAAGGAAGGAAAAAAAGATGCAATACAGAGAAAAGGATGTAATAATGCTGTGTATTCAGAAATAACAACTAATAAATAGATGCTGTCGAGCTCCGAAAGTAAAAAATAAAAAAGTATCATATGCTGTAGTTCAGGCCTGTTTGCTGGTAGCTATACAGTATCAGGTTTTTTGGGAAGTTGTTATATTTTGGGTGAACTATTTCTTTAAGGATTTATTTATGTGTGCGTGTGTACTTGGATCTCACAGCCAGAAAAATCCGCTGCCTGTGCTGCGTTCTCTCTTGTGTGTGTTTTCAGAGGCTCACAAAACAGATTTCCCCAGCACAATGCCAGATTCACCCCGTCCGTTCTGGAAATTCCTCCAGTTCTGACGGGGAATCTGGGCTTCTCCAGCAGCTGTGCAGGACTGCTCTCCTCCTCCATTCACACATCTCCAATCCCTCGTGTCTTTTCTGAGGTCACTATCATAACAGACAAGTACACAGACTCATGTCATGAGACTGAAAACAAAGCGAGTGTTTGTGGCAGATATCACAGAATTGGGTGATGATGATTTCGGAGGCTTTAAACCCAGACTGTTATTATAGCTAATGAGATGTAAATCATTTAGGAATTTAGTAAGTTTACTTAAATTAGTGCTGTCAAATTATTCATCACGATTAATCACTTTCAAAATAAAAGTTTTTGTTTACATAATAATTGTATTGTATTGTATAAATTATTATTTACATCTAAACACACACACACGCATGTATATATTTGGAAAACATTTGCATGTATGTATATGCATACATTATTTATATAATTGATATTATAAATATATTTAATGCATAACAATAGCTTAAATATTTAATTTACTTCAATATTTACATTTATATATGTGTGTGTGTGTATATATATATATATATATATATATATATATATACTTAAACATAATAAATATACACAGTACACACGTATATAATATGTAAACAAAAAACTTTATTTTGAATGCGATTAATTGTTTGACAGCACTAATTTAAGTACTGTCAGGGTCAGTAATTATTTAAAAAAAATATATATATTCAGCAAAAATGCACTAAATTGATCAAGATAATCCAAAACATTTTTTTTTTTACTTTAAACAAATACTGTTCTTGTAAACTTGTATTCATCAGAGAATTCTGAATAAAATGTATCAGTTTCCACAAAAAAGTTTAGCAGCACAACTATTTTTAACATTGGTAATAATAAGTAGAATAAGAAATGGTCCAATTTGTCACCACATCCCAATTTTATTTAATAAAATAAAAAATAAAAAAAATTGTGTATTTGATCAATAAATGTAGCCTTGGCGAACATAAGACACTTCTTTCAAATACAAAACTTTCAAATGCAAACTTTTGCACAGTAGATGCTGTCAAAATAACTAAAAAAGCAGATAATCTAATAATAATATCAATTATAAAAGAAACATGGTTGTGGTGCATCTTAAACATGCAGAGGGAATCACTCCATCATGTGGCCGGGAATGATTTTTTTTGCTATATTCCTGCTTGATTTTGACAATTTTAAAATAGATATTGTGCATTCCCATCCGCCAAGTGCTTTGATCAGGAACGGTTTCCAAGATTACCTTCTGTTCAAGTGTTTCGGTCACACCCTTCTCTTGCCCTTTGACCCTGGATTGCAGTCTGTCCCTTAAAGGAAATGTTTGTGTGTTTGTACAAGTGCAAGTGTGCAAAAAACGACTGTTCCCCTTTAAAACTGATTCACACTCTCGGTGGAAGAGAGCCAGAGTGAGTTTTGACCCTCGCCACAATCTGTCCACCAGCAGGACACCTCTCTCTCTCTCTCCTCTTTGCTTTCAGTCTTGGCTGTGTCCTTGTGCTTCGAAACTGAGTGAATTTTCTATTTGTTTTTTTCAGATTGTCTTAGAAACGTCATATAATATCACATACAAATAGAGTCAGAAGCATCCAGCTCTCTCCAGGTTTCATATTAAGTGCCACCTTAAATTAATAAATAGTACATAAGTTTTACAAATAGACCTGCATTGTTTTCATGTAACACTAATTACACTGTAATGCTTTTTAGTACTTTAATAATTTAATAATATATCTTCCCTTAAGTGTTTTCCTACTTCAGTAGGTAACATTCAATTCAGTGTGTCTAGCTTTTTTTAAGTAAAAATTTCTTCCACACCTATAGCGGGTTTGCATGTTAAAATATATAATAATATTTAATTAAATAATAAGTACTATTTATCATCAATGAATGAATTTTCTTTTAGTATGACAAGCTAGTTAATGGTAAAGTACATTTTCATTCACTCTTTTCTTTGTTGTAATATTGCTGGTTGATTAAAATATCTTGCAGCACGTTAACACTTGAGATCCACATGATGGTTTAGGCAGGAGAAATCAGAACAATTAGAGTTAAAGCTCGGAAAGGCAAATAATCATACGAGGGAGCACTGAATGAACCATTGCATTTGTGAAGGGCTTTTCAGACAGGTGAAGTGTTTTCCATGCTAATGAGATTCAGCACATTATGAAAGTGAAGCACCTTGTGGATGATGTGAGGCTGCCAGCCAGATCTTGCCCAGCGTCAGCGGAGGCGATGAATGTCGGTCCACGGATGGTGTGCGTTTGAAGTATGTTTCAGATGAGCGGTGCTGTGGGAAACTCGTCAGGAGTTTATGGGGGTGATATTAGTATTGATTGTGTAGGCAGACTGTAAACTGCATGTCCACAACAACTTTGAACATGAAACCGTGCATTCACGGTGCATTTAGCATCTGAGTGAAACGTAGAAACGTAGAATGGGGCTTCATTTTGCTCACTGGAATTTGATTGGATCATGAAAATAATGTGCTGATGTATTTATTTTTCCCACACCCATCCAGCTTTATATATGTATTTTGAATTAGCTTTTATATTTTTATTATTAACCTTTATTCTTTTCCCAATTTTTGTTATTTTACTGTGTTCTTTTGTCATTTTTATTAGTAAATGTATATTTATTAATTGTGAATTAGCTTTTATATGTATATTATTAGCCTTTATTTATTTATTTTGCAATTTTATTGTCTGTGTGTCTATATAAATGTATCTAATTATGTTTTATTTATTGGTATCTTCATTTTATGTTTAGTTAAAATTATTAGTTTTATTTTTATTTATTATTATTATTGTTATTGCTATTAGTTGCAATTTTTCTGCAATATTTTTAAGTATTTCATCTAAAATTCACATATAATTTATTTGTATTTTGCGTTTTACAATACTTAGTTTTAAAGCAGCTTTAAGGAAAATCATGTTGTAAATATTTTAATGTCCAAATTTAATTTTAGATTTTATTTCAGCTTGATTTCACTTTAAAAGTGTATTTTTTTCCTTTTAGTTTCTTCATGATAATAATAATAACAACTCTTTATTAAAGCCAATGTAAATCATCATTTCCAACTAATAAACTTATTTCATATAGACACTGGAAAAGACTGGGACTTGATAATATCTATAGATGTTCTTTATTATCCAGAAAATATGTTGTAGGACCTCTGATATTCCTTTTAACCCAGAATAAAGTGAGAAAAATCCATTGAAAGCCAGAAGATGAGGATGTGATGACATTATAATTATATTTCTAGGTTAGTATGATAAAGGGAGTGAACTAAATGATTTGAGAGGCATAGATGATTTAAATCAAAGAGGTTGTGAAATATAATAATGCTCCATATTGATTTCTGCAGAGGAAGGACCGTCAGGTCTGGCTTGTGAATGAGTCGCGCTCACGGAAGGAGCCGAGATTGATTGCTGAACGAGAGCTAAGGAGGCATGTGAAAATGTGAATGCAAAAACCTGATGAATGGTTAGTGATTATGAACAGGAAAGGGTTAAACCATTCTGCTATGAACATATGGAGAGAGAGAGAGAGCTGGTATGAATGGATGTATGAAAAAAATGAAAGTCAGGCGAAGGAAATGATTGGCAGAGAGGGATGAATGGGGAAGAGGTGGACTGATGTGAAGCAGGATATGGCTGTGGTTCATGCTCTGATTTGCCCTCTGGCAGAGCTCAGGTTATTGCGTATTGTTCCTTCAGCAGCTGTTGCCATGGGAATTCTGCAAATGGGGGGGTTTGAGCATTCCTGTGATTCTCCTCTGAGTCTTCCCTCTACTTTCCCTTTCATAAATCCACAAATTAGAAACAAATTTGTTGAAACCAAGCATTTCCTGTTGGGAGAACAAACGGGCGGCACCCAGACAAATCTGTAAGCCTCTGACAGGATGAAGATTTCATCTGCGTTCGCAATGGAATACTGGAGTATTGTGCAATTTATGCTGCACACTTTTATATACAGTACTGCCATTCAAATATGTGGGGTTGGTACTTTAAAAGAAAAAAAAAGGATATTAATACTTTTATTCATCATTGATTTGAAAGTTTTTTTTCTTTCCAAATAAAGATTTTGGTCCAACTTTATATTAGGTGGTCTTAGCTACTATGCACTTATGTTTAAATTGATAATTTGGTAATGTGTTATTGTGTACATACATTTCTAACTTTACCTGTATCCCACCTCATTAGCAGCAAAAGTGCTTTGCAATACAATATGAGATTGAGATGATTAAGAATTTCTTAAGAATTAATTTTTTTTTTCTTAAGAACTTTTTTTTTGAGCAGCAAATCAGCATATTAGAACGATTTCTGAAGCATCATGTGTCACTGAAGACTAGAGTAATGATGCTGAAAAAATTTTGAATTAAATTTTACAGTAAATCTCAATAATATTTCACAGCAGGCCTGTTTTCCTGTATTCATTTTTAATTGAATGTAGCCTCTGTAACCACAAATTTAAATGAAGTATTATACCAAGATAATATTTCACACAAGTCTCATGGACTTTTTATTTTGTTTGCTTAATTTAGCCCTCCAGTTATCGTCTAACAAATAACAGTTTTCCATGAAATTTTCTGATCTCATGAGTAGAAATTGTTTACAGTTAATTGGAACACCTGGAAACTGACGATCAGGTCTAGTGCATTGCATTTTGGCCTCACTGGATACACCGTACTGCACAAAATGTATTGTGATTTGCATAATGCATACTTGCATACTACACAAACCAGACAAGCAGTGTGATCCAGTAGTATGCTATTCACAACCTGGCATTTATCAGACAGCATTTTAAGTGTTTTTAATGTTGTGAGTCTGTTTGTGAATGTGTGAGGGCTTGTTTATAGGATAAAGGTTATGAAAGTGTTTTTGTGCTCTGAGCGTGAGAACCGCTGGGCTCTGACTAAACTGCGTCTGAGGTGTGCAAGTGTGTGTCTAGGTGTATGATGACTAAATCTATGTCCATGTGTGTGTCTGTGTGAGTATGAGAACAGAGCTCATCCACCCATAACACACAGACCTAGCAGGTGTTAACCAGAGATCCACAGACAGCTGTGTAGGTAAGCTTGTGCGTGTTTGTGTGTTTGCATGCTTTCCGCTTTGTTAGTATCTAGTACACAGGTGTGGGACCGCGGCCCTCTATTTCTATGTGTGTGTGGGCGTAGTTTACCACAGCAGATGAAAGGAAAATGTCATGATTATGACCAGCCACATTTTTAAGTGTTGTGATACTTAAGGGTTATGGTTAACAATATGAGTTTCTCATTACCCAACAATAATGAATAACTCACAGTTTTCATAAAACATATCATGCAATCTTAGGAAGTGAGAGATACACCGTGACCTTATGCTTATTCTATATAATGTATATTCAAAATGATTCATAATCTCAAGATGTTTCGATGTAACATCTCTGTATAGAGTTTTGGTAAAATAAAAATGTTGTTATGAAAATCTCACTGGCTAATTGCTTTAATTGGCCTGAAAGATTCAAGTGTTTTGTGTGTGCATCTGTGCACGTTTTTCTGAGCATGTTTATGTTTTTTGGGTAGGCAGTCATGCAGTGTGGAGTGTGTGGGCCCGAGTCACGTATTAATAGGAGTGTATGGCGGTAACGTGGGCGGTGACTCTCTGCAAGTGGGTTAGAAGCTAATCTGATGCTGACAAACTCTCTGCTTCCACCGCTGTGTGCGTGGCTCAAAGCGTTCAGCTGAAGGAATTAGGCAGCCAGCTTTTTATAGACCTTCAGTCCTGCTTTGTGTGTGTCTCTCTCTCTCTCTCTCTCTTTCTCATTCGCTGAGGGAGGAAGTCAGCGTGGTGGTAGTCAGGGCTTTCCCTGATTTAGCGCATGGGATTAAAAACACTGAAAAAAGTAGCTGGCAAAAAAAGAGCGCAGGAGGAGGAGACACAGATACAGGGAAGGAGGGAACAAGGGAGGGTTGGTAAACGGTAGCTATAGAGTGAGTGAGTGAGCTATCAACACCCAGCCGGCTTTTCAGACGAAAGCGAAAGAAACAGTTTCTAGGCGAGGTCTGTCCGCTGTGTTGTGGTCGGAGGTGGTTATGCGGTGTGTGTGTGTGTGTTTGAGAGAGAGGACACACTCTGAGGGGAGGTCCAGGTGTTCCCCAGCGGCGTTCCTCTGCGATTCAGGGAAATCCAGCTTGTCCTGATACAGACACAAAACTGAAGAAGCCCTGCCGTCAGTATATGTCAGCACCGCTCAGGTACTTGATGTGGAGGTGTGCAATCATATTGACTTCTAGTCTTGTTGACTAGGTGTGTTTGAAATGTTGCATGATTGGCTGTTTGTCTGTCTTTTATGATTGTATTAGTATTTCTGAAAGCGTTGCACAGTTGATCAACTTAATGCTTGCTTTTTTTTTATATTGCGTGATTGGTCCACTTTATATTTGCATATTATGAATGGGTTGGGAAATTGGTCTGCTTTGCATATGTATCAATTTTTTGTTTGCTTTAAAATTTTGTTTAATAGGTCAGTTTTAAATATGTATTTACTTGTTGTTATTGAATTGTTTTATTGATATAAAAATGTATTTATTATTATTATTAATTAAAAAAAAATATATATATATATCTATTTCAAATAATAGTTTGGTCAGCTTTGTGGTTTCAATGTTGAAAGTGTGCAATTGGCTGGATTCATCTGCCAGATGTTTTTGTTTGTTTGTTTCTGTTAAAAGATCCAGTGTTGCATGATTGGTCAGCTTTATATTTGTATTTTTATATTATGAGCATGTTTGACAGCCTTGCAGTTGTTCTGTTAATTTATTTGTTGTTTGATAGGCCAACTTGCATTCGTATTTTTGTATTGATACCCAGTTTGCCAGAAATTAAATTGTATTTATTTTACTGGTGTATGATATTTATTCATTTGTTTATTCAAATGCTTCCTAATTTTTCTTGCATGTCTAATAGCCTCATATTTGTTCTATTTTGAGATTTAAAGTGAGTTTGATTCAATTTGTTATTTGTCATTTAAATAGTTTTAATTTTAATGTTATTGTTTGTACCTTTTTTTTCCTTGTCAGTTGGTATGTCTAGATTACTGTAGGTAATCTTATCTTCGATTAGTGCAGCAAGGTCATAAAACTCTGTCTGGTCCTAGGGTTAATAGTATTAATAAGGCGGCCTACTTTAACACTGAACGTTGCCAGAGCAACATATACACGCTCTTGATTTTATTTTTCATCACACTTCTGTTATCAGAAATTCCTGCTAACCTTTAGGAGTCGTGATTGAGGTTATGCGGGGTCACGAGGGATATTTCCCCTCCTCCCCCCCGAGGACTGACTGACTGATGGGTTGGGTGGAGAGGATCAGCCCAGAATGGATGAGCCCACAGCAGTTACGTAACTGTCAGAGATGGACGTAGTGCTATAAACACACAGTACAGACCTGGCTTGAGAGTTCTGGTTTACATTAACACCAGAAAGACGAATGACCCCCATTAGCGGGCAAGAGTACTGTTAACACAGTCACAGGAGGCTTCATGCAACCACGCGTGTGTTTGTTTGAGTAAGAGAGTTTGTTTCTGTTTTGCAAGTTTGAAGTTGGCATTTGGTGGGCCACAGCTGAAGCTGTAAGACCTTCATCATATGGATGAATCAAAAGAAGAGAAAGACAGGGAGCTGTGAGCATGAATCAGGTTAGCAAAGTGATGTTTGAAAAAGCGGGGCTCAACAGTAAGGATGACCAGCTGTCCCAAGGCTAGTGTAAGACAGTTTTGGGTCAGCTAATGGAAATGTCCCTTTCGGCTGGTGTTGTGTCACTATATCTCAAAATGATTGATCTTTTTTATGGCAACTTTCAAAAATGCATTGGCCCTATAGATGGGATAAACTGCCAAAGTTCAACTAATAGTAATAGTAAACTTTCAATTTAAATGCAGTAAGTTATTTCATAATGATAAAATTCATTAGAATTAAATTTATATAATATCAAATATATACTATTTATTTATGTGTATATATATATATATATATTATATTTATCTATGTATACGCATAAAATACATTTTATAGTATAAACTTTCTTTTTTGTTATATTTTTTTAATAATTATATTTAGTATATTATCTTAATTTTATATATGTGTGTGTGTGTGTGTGTGTGTGAGTTTGAATGTGTTACATTTAAAAAAAAACAAATATATATACTGTATATATATATACACACAAAATATTTTTTCGTTATTTATAGTGATAAAAAATGTGTTGTAATTAATATAAAAAGGGTGGTAATTCTGCCTATAGCTAGGCTCTAATCGGAGTGGGAAAACACGGAAAACAACTTGCAAACAGACACACACGGCTGTTCTGACGATCTGTAACTCGTCATGTTGCTTTGGCTGACACTCTGAAGCACCAGGCAGCCTGACATACACACAATCACACACAAGCTGCTCCAAAAGAGCCAACAGAAATCAAATCATATTCTCGCAGTATTTCCTGTAATCGAGTGCCACAGATTTTGTGTATGGGCTGCATCCTAATTCAAATAGATCCTGAGCAGACTAGGATGAGTGCAGTGTTTTCAGTGGATAAAAAAAAAACCCGGTGCGTTATGTTCCAGGCTAATATTACCCACATTCCCTTGCGATTTGAAGGAGGAGGAGTTTCTGGCAGTTCTCTGTAACCACAGTCTAAAATTAACACTTGTTAAGTGCTGTATAAGAGTACAAATGGGGTTTGTTTAGTTAAGTGTGTAAAATGTCTGTTTGTTGGTGACTTTATTAGGAATTTCAGCGTGAGACTGGGTTCAGGTTGAATCGTACAAACAGTAGACTCTCTTTGATGAAGTAAGCGACAAGATGATCTCATTTTACTGTAACAAAGTCTTTTGTTGCCACTTCTGATTCACAGTTTGTAATTCACTTGTGAAAGGTTGTCATCATAGGTCTTTGTTCTCCAGAATTCCTTTCTGAAACTTATAAAACCTTACGTGTGTTACATAAGGCCCCGATCAGACAAACACATTTTTTAGGTCTATAACTGCACTGCGTTTTTTTGTGACTTTTAAAAAAGAACAGCGCGCTGCAGTTTTTATGTTGCTAGGCAACCACCAAATCAGCTATCCTGTCAGTCTAATCAATGGATTATAATGTGAGCGCTATAAAATCTTTGGTTTTCGGTGTTACGTAACACTGATAAAAAAGCCTAAGAAGATCAAAATGGCAGCACATACACTGCAAAGTGAAAACTACATTGAAATGAAACTTCTTTTGAATTCACTTTTGAAATTGCATCGACTGGCACACAGTTATGTTCGATTTGAACTAAAATACCATATCATTGACAGTGTGTTTTGTTTATGTTTGAAAGACTACTTCACATGTACTTGTTATTGAAGTGTTGCCACATCCAATTATTTCAAGCGATGCTTATTAAGCGTCTTTGGGCTTGGCTCATAAAGCGATCCAGTTTATGGAGTTAATAAAGTAAGCAGGTGCAATTTGTGATATTTTGGTATGTGACATGTTTCTGAGATGAAGTTAGATTTGGATTTATGTCTATTATGGGGTTGTTATTATTTATTGTAAAATCACTATCGAGTGAAGATGTACCTCGTTCTTGCACTGTACATTTAAAATATATTATATATTTAAATGTGTCAATATCAACTAGTTCTGTTGTTCACACTACAGTACATAGAATTTTTTAATTCTGAATTTCATCACCGAAAGATGAACTAACAATCAAATAACTGCAGAGTGGCCAATGTGTCATGTGGTTTCACAACACCGTCCAACCACAAAACATGTTCATACTGCAGAGTCAGTGATTGTGACTAAAGAGAACAGCTGTTGGTGTTTTTATCAGGTGAGCATTACAGGATACAGATCCCAGGCCAGATATGAAGGTGTCGAAGGCTTGGGATTTTCTGGCGTGTGCCGCTTAGTCAGTCTAAGACAGGAAGCGTAAACTTCAGCTGAACCAGCCAAAGGGACTCTCAGTTATTCCCAAACAGACAGAGAGAGCCCAGAGGGGCAGAGAAACACCAGTCACCGGTCTCCTGAGACTCCCTCACTCACACGTTTAAGCAGGAAGTCAGTTGATTAATGTGCTGTACTATTGACACCGTTACATGACTAGTACTATTACTCAAGCTTGAGTTTAATAAACTTTGCTATGTAGCTCTGTTTCTTGTTGGGGAGAGTTTTGATGTTCCTTAGTAAATGGAATGCACATTTTTCACCTGGTGGATGATTTTAAAACCAAAAACACCCAATAGATTTACATTGCAGGAGGAACCTGAGTCATATCTAGAGACCTTAATATCAGTGAGACTTCAACCAACCAGAGCATCTTGGCAACAGCACGGTAATGCCATAGAAACCACCGGTCATGCTCAAACATGTTAGTTATTTTATCATGTAGGTCATGTGACAATGAAGACTGGCTGCTGAAATTGCTAGTAAATTTCACAATTGGCTACTTACCAAGAAATTGTAAATAATACATTGAGTTAAATGAAATGTAAATTGTGAATTTCTTTTCTTTATACATTTACTTCTGCACTTTTTTATGTTCAGTTTTTTAAATAGCCTACAATTTGATGCTAGATATACTGCTGTTACTAGCACAATGGTCACCATTTTTCCATAGTTAACATAATGAATGTTTACAAAAACACCTCATTTGGATTTAACCGCTAAATGGATTCAGTTTGATTTTGTTAAGAGTACATGTAGGAAATGAAGCCTTTTCTGTTTACCGATTGAATTTCCTCCATTCTGTTTCTTACACAGTGAAACTTTGCAATTTGATAATATATATAATCCAGGGTTACCCATCAGCACTAAATTAGGGAGAGAATTCCATGAATGAATGCTAAACACCGCTGTCTTAATGAGCTCCCAGGGATTAGCATGTTCTCTCTAAACACGACCCATGTGAATCTCCTTTGCTGCCCCGTAACACACAGCGTTTCCTGCCGTTTTAGCACTCGTCATAATTCCACCGCTGATGACTTGGCTAAATCCATTTAACGGGGGAACTCACAAATTCTCTTTCACATTAGCGGTAGCTAGTGCGGGCTGTAGTTGTCGGCGAGAGCTGCGTAGAGAGATTAATGTTCGAGAGGGAAGAGGTGGAGAGTGACATGAGAGCTTCTGCTAATTTAATGCGTTTGCATAAGGCTAGAGAATCCTGCCCTCGATCCTATCAAAGAAATGCTTGGGATTTTTCAAATGGCCTTGTTAAAGTAATGATGTCATGTGACAGCCATTTAGTATTGGAACAGTTTACATAATGTAAGTTGTTCTGTGTAAAGGGCTTACAAAAGTGAGTACATTATCCAGTATTATATTTTAATATAAAAGAATATACAATTTTTAAATGTTTTATTATTATGATGTTATATTATTTTTCGTTTTATTACACTTTAAAATACCTGTTGTCTTTTTAACATATTTTAAAATGTAATTTATTTTTGTGATTGTGATCTTACTATAGTCTTCAGTGTCACATGATCCTGTGCTAAATTGGTACTTTTAAAAAGTACAATTAAATATATATATATATATTATTATTATAAGTTCTGTTTAATATTTTTGTGGAAAACCTAATCCTTCTTTTTTACAAAATTTCTTAATGGATAGAAGAACAGCATTTACTTAACATAGAATTCTTTTGTAACATAATTACTTTTAAACAATTTAATGTATCTCTTCTACATAAAAGTACTGTTTTATTTATTTATTTATTTTTACATAAAATATGGGTGTGAACTGTGTGTGTTTATTATGTATTTATCCATACACTCATGCACAACGTATATTTTAGAAACATTTACATGACATATAGAAACATATATATTTTTTTTAAATGCATGCGTTTGTATTTATATAATCATAATAAATATACACATTACACACACATATATTATGTACACAAAAGTTTATATTTTGTATGTGATTAATCTTTTTACAGTACTTATTTATTTATTTATTTAAAGCATTTTTTTTTTTTTTTTTTTAATTTTGAAGTCTGAGTCCTTTGTGAAGAAGATTGCAGAGGTGGGTGCTGGGCTGCTCATGCGGGTGTCACAGGTTGGATTCCAGTCTGTATCCCATACTGCCATTTTTTTTGCCTATACAAAGTAGCAAAATCCCAGAAAATAAATCAAAACATAGTCTGAAAAGGATTCTCTTTACTGCGTTAAACAGTCCGTCTACAAGACGTTGTGTAATTACTGTAAATGGCACGCCAGCTTTCAAAAGAATGCATTGCCCTTTACTTCTTTTCATACGGTAATATTAATTTTTGATGAGAGCTGGATTCTTTTGCTTCGCTGGAAGTAGGGATGAAAAACCTCAGCGGCAGAAAGGACGGGAGTGAATGTGCTTTTGTGTTGGTGCGATACAGTCGCGATGACAGCTGCATTCGACACGAACTCGGCGGTTCTCTCACAGAGCGTCTCTGAAAGGAAACGGTGATGGAAGAGAGTTTTCTGCCTCCACTGTGAGGCCTTTTCTCTTTCTTATTATTCAAACTGTCCTTTTGTCACATTCAGATCAGTTTCAGATTCATATGCAAAGAGACTCTTATTGCAAAGCTGGATTAGGTCTGAGGGAGTGAGGGAGAGAGAAAGAAAGTGATTTCCTTTTTCAAAATATGTGTACAGGTATGTTAAAGCACAGGTATGTTCAATTCTAGCCTCGTTAGATTCTAAGGGCTTTTATAAAATATTGGATGTATGATTTTCAAGACTTTTATTTTGAAGGAAGGATCTTGAACTCTTTTGCTCTGTACGTTTTAACTTAATATACAAGGTTTGCTTTAGTGACATTAAGGGTGAGCGTTTAACGGTATTTTAAACTAACCAATGAAGGGCTTTGGCTAACCTGCCAAAATTTCCCTAATATGAAAGTATTAACATGTTATAAAAGTAGAATATGGGGATTTCCTACATGTTTGTGTGTTTGTTTGTTTGTTTGTTTTAGCACTTACGTTTAGCCTAAATGAGAACGTGTTTATGTAATTGTGATAAAGTCTTTTGGTTTGTTGCCGATATGGTTTGTAGATTAAAAAAGTTCTTGCTTTATAGGTTTTTCAGATCAGAGTTTTGGTTGCTGGGTTCTTTAAATCACTAGAACTTTGATGGAATTAGAGAATGAAACATTTCTTTCTGATTGGAAACTATTTTTTAGGGCGTTCACTCAAATGCACACACAGAAATGTTTCCAGAACAATCAGGCCAGAGAGCTTTTTTTCTTCCAAAAACAAATTACAAACTGCAATCTTGTTATCCTGACTATTTAGATCTTGGATTAGGCCATGTCCGTTTCCAAACCGAGCGCTGATTGGAAGTGACACTAATTTCCTTTGCCAAGCGTCATGGAGTTTTTCTGTGCTGTCCAGAGTAGCGGTCAGGAAGGACTAGGTAAAGAGGAAAGGCGTTGTTTGATTCACTGTTTTTGTGTGAATTTCATGTAACCTGTCCAGTATGTCCGTTTAGTTCAAATTAAGCAGTTATCTTAATTAATATGAACAGCTCCTCTAAAGCATTTATTAATCTTAGATTATGTTAAGTTCAACATTTTATGACACAATTTTTGTTTTCTGTTATTTAATGGACCTCAGCTGACTTGAACTGCAAATGAAAAGTTAATTTTATTAACTAACATTAACGAAGATTGATGGATACTGTTAAAAATGTGTTGCTCATTAATTGCAACTAATAAGACCTAAAGTGCCACTGAATTATGTGCTCAGCTGTCATAAAATCATAAAAAAGTACAATTAATAAGTTAATTTGACAGTTTTCTACTGTTTATTTTACAGTACATGTAATTATACATTATATAATTGTGCATAATTTCATGCAAATAAACATAAACCAAACCTTAAACTTAAACATGTTCTTTTTTGTTGGTTTAATTTTTTTGTTCAAAACATTGATTTAATGTATTGTTTATATTAGGATTTTGGATTGAAATGTGACCTGGACTTGTTTTTTGTGAGATTGACTCTTTAAGTTTATCCTGTAGACTGTGGATGTTTATTGTAATGTCTACAGTGGTTAGAGGGTTAAACCTGCCAGAGAGAAAGAGAAAGCAAAAGATAAGTCCAAGAGAGATTCTTGCTCATAAAGGAGGGATTGTGTGGGGCAGGATAGAACAGGATCGCCCACGCTGAGCTGCAGCTAATGATGACATCATCTGTTTGTTTGGTCAGGAACGGCTCGGCCTGCCCTGACAGGGATTCCCCGTCCACTCCACAGGGACACCGCGTGACTCCGCATGTGTGTGTGTGTGTGTGGTTGAATGCCTGCGGTGCATGGCCACATTTACACAAGTGCCTCCTATTTTGTGGGATAAAGGGTGTGGTTACTTTAACTGGGCAAGCAGGACTCTTCTTAGAAGATGACACAAACTCACACTTTTGTTTCACAAGCCAGTTGGATGACTCCCAGAAAATCTGCTGAGAATATGTCTAGGTCATATTTAACCCCAGCAATTGTATTTTGAATAATAAAAAAAATAA
>JAUCNO010000353.1:14995929-15011105 GCA_032353835.1 Enteromius viviparus
AAATTTAGAAGAAATCTATAGATGCAAACAGATGGAGGATAGATACACTGTAAATCTGGAAAAAATGTAGTAAATCTTAGTAATTGCATCTGGTACATTTTTTTTTTAAAAGGAAGTCAGTGTTACATTAATATTTATACTTTTTTGTTTAAAAAAAGAAAAGAAAAAAAATAATCATAACGTAATTATGAGTGCCCTTTATTTCACTTGAGCCCCTGCCCCTCAAAATGTCTGTGCACGTCCCTGTTAATGGCCAACTCATGCACGTGCATATGGACAAATCTAAACATGTTAACTTGAAACGTTTAATTTTATAAATGAAATGTGCCAGGATTTTAGAACAGTTAGGTAATTTAGATAATTCTTAGGGATGATTGGATATTAGTTTTGTACAAAGTGTTTTTTTCAAACCTTCGTTTTTGAAGACTGCCTGTTCTGTTAAAAAAAGCCAGTATGATTCATCACAGTTGAACTTCCCACGCGGCACTGCAGAACAGCACACAGTGTCAGACCAGCCCACGTTCCTTTAAGAACTTCTTTATCAGTTACTCACCCATTACATAGTGCTAGTGCTTGGGAACATGTCATGCTTATGTAAACCACTCCCATGCCCTGCATCCGCCTCCCACCTGAGTGACCTCTTTGTTCCCTTTAACCACACAGGGAACCTAACCAAGCACATGAAGTCCAAAGCCCACAGCAAGAAGTGCATGGAAATAGGAGTTGCTGTGGGAATTATTGAAGACCAGGACACAGAAGACTCAGGTAGAAGTCTCTTGTGTGCTTTTGGAAATATCAATCTTAACCAGACCATTGAATAGGGGAATTTATTTGATGAGGACCTAACCTACTAGTTTAAAAAAAGCAGAAGCTATAGTTTTGTTTACACCTTTACATATTAATTTTTAACAACAGAATCAACCTGACCAATAATAGACTTGCTTATAATAGCACCATCTGAGAAATGTGGATTGTCCTTGGCTATGTTCTGTTGCAGGGATGATCAATGGCAATGCCATGGTCTAATTAGAGATTCTAAACGCAGTCTTTTTCCTTGTTAACTCTTGGTGCATGTGGGCGGCATACACAGCGTTTACTGCGAGGAAATTGCTGTCTCTAATTTTAGCAGGACAGAGAGAGAGAGAAGCTGTGAGCTTTCTCTGGTCTCAGTTACTGAGAGCATATTTGTTTTCTTCTCACACAGTTCCACACAAGCTGTCAAGCACAGGCTGCATTTGTGGTCTGAGGTGTTAATGTCTTCCCTATATAATGTGATGAGTATTTCTAGACGTATGCGGTAGATATGACAGCTATAACTCTGGAAACTCTGGAAAAAACCATACATTACTTTGAGATTCAATTTAATTCTATCATCTTTGGGTCACACTAGGATTGTAAAAGGTTCTTGGGAGAAGTTTAGTTAATTCAAAATTTTAGAATTCTGGGAGTAGCTCTTTTATACATGTATACACTTAGATTGGCTATACTATGCAATTCTTCCTGCTCTTTTTGTTCATTAAGTTGTTTTCCCCCCAAAGGTGATCGAGGAAGAGCAGGAAGTGCTGACAGACAGGACTCAGATGGTGATGACTCTGATGGCCCAGACGATGAAGATAACGACGGGGAAGAGGAAGACGAGGAGGACAGCCAGGCAGAATCTGGCCTCTCTGCAACACCTTCTGTTTCTGCAAGCCCGCAGCATTTTCCTGCTAACCAGACTGACATGGCTCCTAGCTCTCTGCTGGCTAAGATGTCCATCAGCCCAAATAGAAGCCCAGCTCCCCAAACTCATCCTCCTCAGGCTTCAGACTCCCAAACCTCAGACACAGAGTCTGTGGCTATGACAAGTCCAGTTTTGTTGGTCAGACAGATGTCAATTTCTGCATCCTGCTCAAGCCCTGGCCCTTGTCCCACCTCTTTTACATCCCACCCAGCCCCTGCCTCAGAATCCCACACCTCTGATACAGACTCAGTGCACATGATGAGCCCAGTGTCACCTTGCAGACAGATGTCCATCGACTACCCTGACTTTGATGTTCCCCCTAGTCCCCCAATGCCAGGCAAGGGTGGCAAGCTCAGCCAGGTGAGACCCGTGTCCTCGCAGTCATTGTCTTTCCCGTCATGCATCCCTTCCTCTCTACATGTACACCTTACCCCATACCAGTACCCGACCCCATATGCATTCCAATGTCTTGAGTCTCGCATGCCTGGCACGTCAGCAAAACTGCTTTGAATGCATGAAAAGGTGAATAGAATTTTAATGTAGTCACTGACTGCTATTGTTGTGTTGCTTGCCAGTGTTGATAAATGCATTCATAACGTTGTTCTTTTACAGGAAGGAGTATCCCAGCCTGCAAATGAGTGCAATGCCAACGTCGACCGTGGTACTCAGACCTCTTCTTACCCTCTTCAGGGACCCTTGCACTTTCCAAATGCAGATCTGATACGCGAGCCCAGAGTGGAAGCCACTACTCATCTCTTCAGCCACCTGCCCTTGCACTCCCAACAGCCCCCTCATTCCCCATACAGCATGGTACCTGTGGGTGGCATCCAGCTTGTTCCCGCTGGTTTGGCTGCTTACTCCACATTTGTACCCATTCAGGCCGGTCCAGTCCAGCTAACCATCCCTGCACTCAGTGTGATCCATAGGCAGACCGGAAGCCCTCTACCAGCCCCCAGCACCTCGCCCCGGCCAGAGGGTTCCCCGACCCAGCCGCTGGTAGTTCAGGAACCAGTCAGCAGTGTACTGCCTTGTTTCCCTCTGGGCCAAGTGACAGGGCTTCAGACACTAGGTGCTCCTCAAACTGCCCTGCAGCCTATGGGTTTGGAGGCCTTGAGCGTGGTGGGTTTGGCCAACTCCACCCAGTTGGTGCCTCAACAGAGTCTGCCATTAAATGCCACCCTTGGTGTACAAGTGTTGACAGCTAGCCCTGCCCCTCAATGCAGCACTGCTTCCCCAGCACAAATTCCTGGCCTGCAGATCCTCAATATTGCCCTGCCAGCCCTTATACCATCCCTCAGCCCCCTCTCTGCTCTCAGCCCACTTCCTGCAGCCCAGGACAAGCCACGTAGCCCTGAGGGTGTAGCATCTGTACCTCCACCAGCACAGGTTGCAGAATCGCCACCAGCACCTACTTCTTCAGCCAGTCCTCCAACAGCCAATCTAGGAGATGTTCCTACAAATGCAAAGCCATCCACAGAGCCAAAGCAGGTCTCTCAAAACAGCCCTAGCGCTGGATCTAAGGACACAGGGGGTGCTGAGAAGACTACAGCCATGATGGACAAAGTGAAAACACCACCACCACCCCAATCTGCTTCGCCCTCCTCCCCCTCATCCTCTAATGAGAGAGGCTGCGAGGTTGCACACAAGGCAACAGCAGGTGGGGCTAGTGAAGTGAAACCACAGCAACATGTCTCTAGACAGCCAGTGACTGATGACTACAATGAAGCCTCCAGTGATGATGAGGATAGACTTGTCATAGCTACCTGAGAGTCCCAATAAAAGCTCTTTCTTTTCTGCCTATGAATTTCTCTTTCTCTTTCCACCTCTTTCTCTCTTTTTTTGTAAAACTTTGTCACTTTGTAAAACTGAAACACTTCAGGAGGTTTGCGGCTCTGCAAGCCTTCTCTAAAAGCACATTTTCTGACAGTCATATTGTATGTGCAATCATAAATGATGACCAATTATTTTATTTTATACTTTTTTGTCAGCACCAGACAGTTTTTTCTTTTCTTTTTGTACATGTTGTATAGACAATTGTGCCTTTTGGAGTTTCTTGTTTAGAAACCTGTATATAATATCTTATAAATCTAGTAGTTGCCTATTTGGAAGTTAAGTTCATATGGAAGTTAAAGAAGAATGGAGGAAATTTGTTTTATTTTTTAAATGTGTTCTTTTTGAAAAGTTTTATGTCTATCGTAAATTGATGGGGAAATTAATGTTGTACTGATATATAAACATTTCTATGGCTTTCGGGGGGCAGTGTTCTTGTGCACAGATTTTGTGGTCAAGTATTTATTATATTCCACCTGGTGCCCATTTTGAACTCCATAAGTCCATAGGTATAAGTAAAATGGTGGCTTTACATTTGCTGTATCTATACTATCGACAGTATCAGTAAAACCTTGTTTACAAGTGCAGAAATGCCTCTGAAGTCTTCTTTTTTTAAGTGCTGTAATGAGCTATCTGATTTATCCTTTTCCTCCTTTAAACAACCCTGCAGAAAGGGTTATTCCCGGGGCTCTCCAAGACACTAGAAATATTCAGCAGTTCAAATCACTAATGTGGAGCTTGGAGAGGCCAGCAAATGACGTCACCAATCAGTTCCTTCACAAGGCTTTATTGACTACGACACTGTCCTTGTCTCAAGAGGCTTGGAGCAAAAGCTCTCATTACAGCCCTAGAATGACTCATTCAGTTGATAGTATTGCTGTTGCCTGCTGCTGCAGTCCACCAAGACTGTGACTCAATAATGCTACCTGCTGGATGGGTCGTGTTATTGCACACAGAGGAGTGCAGGGCACATCATGCAGGAAGGTGGGGTGGGGGGAGGATGTTGCTTAGTTACCCAGCCCACAGAAGAGCATGAGAGTGGGTGAGACTCTCTGGAAACAGCTCTGAACATTCAGTCCATCCAAACCTGACGAACTAAGCCAAAGTGAGAGCAGAAAATTAAAACTCACTAGTGAACACCAAACTATTCTGCAATGGAAACCACATTCCTAGATTTGACCGTAACGTAGTTGTGTATGAATTGCAAACTTTCTAAACTAATCCTTCTAAACTAATCCTCATTGGCTAATGTCACTGCATGTTTGCATCAGTTCTAATCTGTAGAGGAAAAAAAGGCTTCATCATTAGGACCTGTATGCACAGGTGAGGTTTAGCCTTGTCTATTAGTACGGTGTCAGAATATTTGAAAAATATCAATGCAGTCATGCCACCCTTCCCTGAGGAGAGCAACACTGAAAAACAGAACTGCATATTTCCATAATTGTCCTTAATGCAGCATCCATATTCAGCAGATCTTAATAGATTGCTTTTATTGTTGTCCTAATTCTCTGTCTTAGATTCAACAAGCATGAACAGGCTACACATATGGAATCTTTGTGCTGTAATATTTAATACAGTTTTTAAGTGGGTGGAGGCTAGCCAATTGTGAGCGTAAACTGGCCTGAGTTTCCATTAACTGGGTTTTCCATTGGGCAGGGACAGAGCTAGAGGCTAACGTTCCTAAACTGCTGCTGGTATTGCTTAATATACTTTAGTCTGTAATGATTCATACACACCAAATTATTCTAAATTACTCTCTGAATCAGAATCAATTACAGTTATAAACCAATCCACTAACAAGCATGTCCAAAGATTTTTTTTTAATAGCCAAATTTCAGTTATTTTTATTAAAGTAATGTAACTAATTAGACTTGATCAGACTATTTTTAGTTAGTTTTCTAAAGTTCTATCAGATTTTTTTAACTGGTAATCATTTTCAAACCTTTAGGGTTATCTTTACAGCATCACTCAACACTGATTACTGTCAAATTTTCAGAATCCTTCATCAGTTGAATTACGATGAATTTATTTTTAAAGCGCTGCCACCACATACTCAGACTTTAGCAGCACTTTTTACCTTCAGATCATTCTGCAGTTTAATAGACTACAGATTTAAAATCATATGGTATAATTAAATAGCTATGAAACTTTTTGAGTTTTTGAAATCATCAGATCATTGCATAGTGTAGCTATGACAGGAAACAGAAAAATAAAGCACAATCCTAAATGGGAACTTGAGTTATATAACAAATAAACGTAACTATTCTGTATCCTAAACTCCTGAAACATTGATGCCTCATATTTTAGAGCAGTCAAAGCTATTTGGAAAAGAAATGTGTGAAAATATTTAGATCTAACCCCCCTTTGTAAGCATTAACATGTTCATTTGAAGTGAATTAAAAGAGTTCATCAAAGTAGTCCTAAGACAAAACCCCATTTTTGTTTTTAGGACAACTTTTAATTAAAGGTTTTCCCACTTCAAATATTGACTAGTGTCATTTAATTACACTTTTTTTTAAAAGAGTTATTGATTACAGTTACATTCATTTTGTAATTAAATCACGTAATTCCGTTCCATGCAATTAGTTACTCCCCAACACTGTATATAGATTGTGAAATACAATAAACACCACATTTATTGCTTACAGTTTTTCAAAAGAGAAACCTCGTTTGTTGTCTCAGGTCTGATTTGTCTGTATTCGCGCGCCCTCTACTGCCCCGTATGAAAACTACTCCGTTGAGACACCTCACATACCATTTTAAAAAAAAAAAACTTGGCACCAATCGGCCGCCCGGCGTCTCCATCACGCTGGAATCTCAGGAATACAAAGTTCTTATCTCGCTCCACACGTTGCTTGTCGGTGACTATTAACAAACATCATTGTGTTCGCGCGAGCGAGCGGGCGGGAGGCGGGGAAGGCGCGTATATAAGCGCTCTTGTACAGGAGTGTGCTCTGGATTACAGAAAGATGCATGAGTGCTTTGAGAAGACTGCAGTTTAATAGTGCAAAACAGACTTTTTAGCAGTTTGCAAATTTTTGGGATTATCACAATTTTTGCCGAACCAGGAATATACTTAGATTAAATAAAATGGATTTGAGGATTATTTTCCCAGTGTTGTCCATGCTGTCATCTGGAATTTTTGACTTCGGTATGTATTTACTTTACTTTGTTTAAAAGATTATTTAAGTGATTTTTAAATAGTTTCTTAATTACTGTTAAAAGTTTTTAAAGTTACATTTAGTATTAAACAATGCAGAACTAAAAGTGCAGGTGTAATTAAGCAAAGAGTAATGTTTTATGAGCTTGCTTAAGCAACCTATAAACACAAGCAAGAAAAAGTTCAATTCTTGTAGACTATATGAGGAGCATCACTGTCATTTTTAATTGAGCGTGACAAATTCCAGCTTTTCCAGTCCATCAAACACAGTTTTGCAACTTAAGAGTGTAAAATGACAGTGTGTGCTTGTTGTGTGTTGCAAAACCTTATGAATTCAACATAAATTTATGATTATAGTTGCTCCAGCATCTTTGGGTCATGGCACAGCACAAGGCACATCGATCTCTGTGCGACACTCCAGGACCAAGAGGTGTTCCTGCGCAAGTTTTATGGATAAAGAGTGTGTCTACTTTTGCCACCTGGACATAATATGGGTCAACACACCAGAGTAAGTCACTTCATTTGATCACTTTAATAAGAAAATAAATAAATCATTACTGAAGAATGGCATGACTAACATTGTTTTCTAATTATTTTTTCTTTCCCCCAGGCGAACTGTGTCGTATGGACTTGGAAATGCTCCACGTAAGAAGCGCTCAGTTACAGAACCTGTTGTGCCCAAGTCGCGCTGCAAATGTGCGGATAGCCAAGACAAAACATGCACTTCATTCTGTCAGCTGAACAATGCGTAAGTACACACCAAAAGCTCATAACATGAACGTCATCATAGTTTAAAGCCAGATTAGTTTAAAGTGTATAGCCAATTTTAATCTGAAGACCGATTTCAAGGTCACAAGACTTACTGGTAAAAAAAAAATTTGGGACACACATGTTTTCCCGAGCACATACTGCGTGTGGGAACCTCAGTAATTGCTCTAAGGCATAATAGCTGTCACTGCATGACTTGACGAACTTGCAGAAACAGGTTTTAGTTCTATTTGAGGAACTTTATCAAGCTTGTTCAGGAATTGAATGCTCATGTCTCTTATGAACTTTCTTTTTTAGGCATAAAGCAGCGTCAGACAAGGCAACCTATGCCGCCCAGGGCCAAGATTGTGCTGAGAAGCAATGCAAACACAAGCTGGCAGACAAACAGACAAAGATTAAACGGTAAGACAAACCGCATGCAATAAAAAAATAAATATATATATACAGCAGCAGATTCACATTCTCATTTACATTTAAGAAATAATTGTGTGCTTTAATTACAAAAACTCTGTAAGATTGATGTCTATGTCTATGATGTCTATTGATGATGAATACGATCCATGAATGCAAATTTGGAGGCACTAGTGTTGTGTCTTTTTCATGTATACACACAAATCCAACTAGCACTTGTGATATTAACCTGATTGCTTTGTTTTTCTATAGAGAGAAAAACACGAAACAGACTGGTGACCAGGCCATCAAGAGGATCCAACTTCTCCTGGAGAAGTGGCGAGTGAGGCAGCAACACAGGGCACGAGCGTGGACATCCAAAAACGTTGCCTCATAGAGATCAAGCTCAGCTTTTGTCCTTTGATGATCCACCACAGGATTTACCTGAATAAAAGGCTCATCTCTGCTCATGCCAATGGGTGTCATCAGGTGTGTTGGAATACCTGCAGATGCAAGCGTCTTGGATTGTGGCGTTTGTCATGTGGTCTCCACCCTAGAGGAGAGTCAGCATCACTGTGGAGTTTGAGGAGCTCAACAACATGAAAAACTTAGAAAGACATTGATTAAAACAAACCAAACCTCAGATTATAAAGATTAACCTCTACCAACTCTAAACATTTCTGAACAAGACCTTTTGGTGCATGGGATAAGTAGTCGGACAAGCAAAATGGGACGTTTAAACTTATTGCATATAAAGACTATGCATTGAAGATACGTGTTGCACAGGAGGAATATGCTGTAACTAAATAAAACTGTGGAATCAGGGATCCCTGGAACATTAAGCAATGTATGATTCCCAACAGAGGACACTGAACATCCAGCCACAGCAGGGCTTTTCATGGATCTTGTTACCGGACCCATTCACTTTAATCACTGTAAAACAATGAAGCTCTGCAAATGCATCAATGCATCAATGGAATTGCTATTTTTCACATTTATGTTAAATATTTATCTTCAGCCATATTGGCTAATAAGATTTTTTTCAATGGTATTTCTATGAAATTATAACATTTAATTGCCATTAATGTGGTAAACATTGTTAGGTAATAATAAATATTTTGCATTATGTAAACAACTTCAGTTACTTGTGAATTTTTCTTTATTATTTAACAAGACACTTGAATGCATAATTTTCATTTGTTCCAACATAAACATTTAATAGATTGCAATTATGTTCCCCAACAACAATATATATGTTTACTCTATATATATATATATATATATATTGTAAAAGTAAGCAATCTCTGCTGATTTTAAATTTGTGCATTCTTGAGCAAATGTGACAGATAAAAGACATAAGGTAAACACTTTCAATATACTTTTTTCACTAAGCATTTTTTTTAAACAAAGCAACAATCATGCATGAGCGGATCACAAAAAGAGCAGGTAACATTCAGAGCCATTTCAGGGATTAGTCAGTTGTGCATTTGTTTTAATGTGGTCTTAAAGCTTTAGAAAGACGCACTTCACTGAAAGCCTTACCTCCTACAATAGAGTTTAACCAGGTGCAGAAAGAAAGCTTTCAATTAACACAGGTCAGATGGTTTATGGTGTGCTGAAATGGGCACGTGGGAGATAAAAGATGAAGCAAATTTGATATAGCAAACTACTCTTCGTCCATTAGACCGTTATGAACCAAAACAATGAATGTCATCATAAGAGGAAAGTGAATCATACCAAAACACAAAATTGGAAATTGATCCCTAAATATATAAAAACTGTAAAAAAAAAAAATGCTTTATTTTGAAACAATTCTCACTTAAATAGATAGGCTGAAAATAGTTTGTAAAATGTTAGCCCTAATTAAAAAAAAACTATGGCAAAACTGGATGCAAAAAAAATAAAAAAAGTTAAACATAATTTCTAGTGACAGCTTCATCCTTGAACCAAAAAAGTCTTTGTCTGACTTATATGCAATTAATTATGTTGTTTGTTTTATATATTAAACAAAATGTTTAATTTATCCACAAAGTTTTATAAAAGAATTAATACGACTCCACCTGCATTCCTGCTTTACAAGAGCTTTAGAAAAGACACATAAGAAAGTACACCCTGCAGGGAATTTTCAATAGATCCTTTTGATTGGTGAATTTTAGCCTGTCTTTGTCCATACGAGTAGAACGGAAAAAGAAAGAGGGCGAAAGAAATATTCTTGGATCAGCCTGTAAAAGTGGAGCACAAAGGCTATCTCTCCTCCTGAGCTGTGCACTTTACGCATGCGGGTCTCGAGGGGCCGGGGAAACTGGCGTAAGTCATTATGGCTTGAATAGAGCTTGAGCACAAATAATAGCCCATTATGGCACAAGGAATCTCCTCGAACCGACAGGCATTGAGCAAACAATGGAAGATACTCAGGGAGGGGCGGACACGCCTCGGGCTTCTGACGTCTCCGCGTGCTGCCGGGGTCACCACCCTGTTACCTTCACACACACACATGCAAACAATGCATCCACCTTACACACACACACTATGCAATATAAGAACACAAAACATTGACGCAAACGTAAATTCCAGGGGCATCCCGGGACTGGGATTTTGAGGCTGATGACTGTTTCAGCTGAAAACCTTCACTCATCATCTCCGAATGAGGCAGTCGTTATGAGAGTTGATTGATGGCCTCAGGGCTTGTTGAATCAGATCAGTGTTTTAAATGATCTGGGCAGTCTTTTACACTCATAAAAGTTCTAATTATTCTTTAGGTGGGCCAGAGATTCTCCCTGATAAATAAATGTGTTATAGGGAGTGCAAATTCCAAAGGTGAGATGTCTCACTAATATGTCTGCGGCCGGCCATCCACCTGGTGGAGAGTGATAACACATTGTGTCTGTTGCAAAAATTTGTAGGCAGCATATGCACACTAACTTACAAAACTGTGCCCTGCTACACTCCTTGGGTCAGATTTTAAGGCAGCTTGACATGTATTCTGCATGAATTTGACATTTCCAGAATATAGTGCAATAAACTAAGCTTAACAAGGCAGAAAGGTGAAAAAAATAGTTTTTCAAAATATAGTTATTTTATGGTTGCTAGAAGCCACATCAATAAATCTCCTTTATGCTCACCACATATTAAAACATAGTAAACATATTATTACAATTCAAATGAGTTGTTTTCTGTACAAATACTTTTCAAAATATAATTTATTTCTGCGATGACAAAGCTGAATTTTCATCAACTTTAATACTCCAGTTTTCATTGTCCCGTCATTTTAATATGCTTATTTTGTGCACTTATTTGATTGCTTTTCAATGTTTTCATTTTTTGTGCATTGAACATTTATTTTTCTTTTGAAATTTTCAATGATCAAAACAGTTGTGCTGTTTGAGGTTTAATTATTATTTTTTATTTAAACAAATATTTTTTTAATAGAAAAGTCAAAAGAACAGCATTAATTAGAATTTTTAATTTGAGTTAATATTAAATAGCCTCAGAATTTTCATTTCATAAGGTCATTTACAAGAATCAGCATAGGCTTCATTCAGCACACTGTCTTTTCATCCTCATCCAGCTTTCTCTGTGGTAAATACACAACTCAGACACACACACACACACACACACACCCCTCTACGCCTCAAGTCATCTCCATCAGCGACAAAACAACCTGTGAAAGCTATTATGAAAGATCCCCAAAACATTCTCAGAATTCTTTTCTGACAGATAGCAATTTGCAAATATCTAATGAGCTCAGACGTACGCAGTTTGCTAACTGTGCTTGTCTAATATTTGTCTAAAATGTAGCACTTTCCAGGCAACTATAAATGAGATATATCACAATCTAGAATTGACTATATACAGTACACAATGGTTTTCTCCATCACAAGTTTAGACAAGCATTGACAGTACTTGTTAGTAAACAATATTGTCTTTATTAGGATCTTGCAAAATTCAAAGTATAATACTGAGAGATAAAGAGACAGACTCCTTGTACAAAATATCACATCATACATATCAGAGAAAAATCCTAATCTTGTTTATTACACAAATAACTAAATAGTAAAGTTGCCATTTTGAAGTACATATTTTCTATTACATGATTGTAGCATTCTAATTTAACATGCTTCTAATTCAGTCCCATTATCTCCTTAACAGAGGTAAAATCATTCAGTGCCAAGCAGACTTGATATAACATGCATAACAACTGTTATTTTGAGATCAGATCCCATCTTACAGAGTCTGTTGACAGTGCCAGATAGGAGAACATCATGCGTTTGTACCCAGAAGCAGAAACTGAAAGTTACACTGGCTATTTTACCAGAATAAAACAATGTATGTTTCATATTTCACTTGCAGATGGGGTAAAAAAAAAGGGTAAATCAGTTCACAATAACTGGCATTAAAATAAACAGGACAGTAAAAGTAATCCTAATATTATTAATATATATATATAAAAAAAAAAAAATTACAATCATTTTCCCCATGTATATACTATGTACTGATACCAATTATAATAACCAGGTAATAACCAGGCAATAAGCCTATACCTGCTCTTACCAGTGCTTTTCTAGGTAAGTTCACTTGAAGTACATGTACTTTAAAATCTAGTGTAACCATAATTCTTTAGTGCCAAGTCAGCAGATTAAAACGATTTCTGAAGAAAAACCTGCTATTTTCAATTCCCAAAACAGGAAGAAGTTTATTCAAGTATTTCAACTTCATTACTAAAAACATCTTGTAACCGAATACGTCACACGAGTGTTTTCGAGTAACATTCTGCAATACAAAAAGGGTGCGTGCGAATGGGCTGCGGTATAATACTGTATTCCCTTGCACTTGACATTTAAACACCCAAAGGATGAAACGCCATATATAGATGCTGCAGGCAAAACCCACATGTTAACGACATACTGAAAATAGAAAAGTGCTCCGAGTGCATTCCAGCATGCTGCATCATCAAAGCATCATCAAAGCATCCTGGCACAAAACACAAAGGCCTCTGGGTACTCTAGGGTCCCCTGCCGCCACATGCCAGACAACGCCTTTTACCTTTTTCCAGGTGAGTAGAAATGTCTCCTTTGGCTGAACCAACTCTATTTAGGTAGTCTGGTTATGACAAAGAACCTTGTCTTCCATTAGAAGGATGCCGTTTTGAATTTTGAATACAAGTGTATTTGACCTTTGACCTTGCGTCTAGGTCTAATACTTATCTTCGTTTATATGTTTACGTACAAATGATATCTAAAAGTCATATAGGTGCTACAAGTTTAATATAATTCTCCTTATTTACAATTTGAACAATCCAGACAGGTGAAGCTCTGTTGGAAAAAGATCCAAAGAATTCTTCCCTGGAATGCCACATTAAGCCACAAGTTTATCTGACAGCACTAATGTGGTTCTGTTAAGCTGAAGATACACATTCTTTCATGGAATTTTTTTTTTTTTTTTTTTTTTTTCAAAACAGCTTTTTTTCCATCTTACTCTCATGTACTGTAACCCAAGCCTACTTGACATCGCATACCACGCTAATAGACTGAACAAAAACAAATAAGATAGGAAACACTATCCTGGGGGAGGGGTTCCTCCTCTATGCTGAAACTGACCTTATTTTCAACAAAATTGCGCTGAATACTCTATATCAAGCAATTAAACATCTTCACATCATTGTTTTGGTCAGGCACTTTGAAGAAAAATCTCACAAGGTTCATATTTGGGATTTGGGAGTTGCCAATAACAGGTTGACATGCATGCAAGGTCAAAAAACACTTACATTGTCTTATAATATGCATACATTTTTGCCTAACTTCTTCAGTGACTAAAAACCCCTCTTTTGCATGACGCTAATCTGCAGTGATTGATCCTATTGGTCGTAATTATTTATATATTTTAATACTCAAGTGCAAATTGACATGTATTTGATTTCCATGAAAATAGTAGCACAGATATTTTCTGATGTGATATGATACATTTTTCCAGCATTTTAGAGTGATTTCTGAAGGATCAGGTGACACTGAAGAGTAGGAATAAATAACATTTTTAAATATTACAGTTAGAAAAAAGTATACTGTTTTTTACTGTATTTAAAAAAAAAGACTTGGTGAGCAAAAGAGACTTCTTTCAAAATCATGACCCACACTTTTGAGCATGTGTGTTTAAAATCATTCCACTGAGATCCTGAGATGACAGTTTATGTGAATGGGTTTCAGTGTCAGCGTAACCCATCAACATGTCATTTCAGACACAATACGGATAGTCAGTACTCTGGCTTCACTTCCGCTATGCTCAACTTTCCTACATAAGAGGACAGATAGAAAGGACAGAGCTATTATCTTGTCTCCATTATCTTATGACACTAACAAATCAGCATCACACCACAGAATGTTCTGCCAAGAAGTAACAGAATAAAAACACAAATGAATGCATAATGTATACCGGATGTGAGTTAGTCACCGGTGATCAATCAGTGCGTGTTTCCAAAGTGTTTCAGAAGAGATTCACAGAGAAAAAAATAGCCACCTGCTCTTTCAGGAACATAAGGCCTAATGACTTGACCTCTTCCCCTTCGGCTTCTCATGCACTCAACATGATTTATGTCAAAACACTAAACACCAGCTTTTATTGGGGCAATTCAGAGGGTTTTCAAGCTATTCAGAGCACCCCTGTGAAAATACACATCATTTGAAGATGCTTGTATATGAAACCTTGCAACTGCTATTGAGAAATTAATGCGTGACTGGCTTAAATGACTCCATCCAAAGAAATCTCTAGGTTTTTCTATAGAATATGTTGATTAAATACAGTTTAAATAAAACAAACAAGGTGTAATGAATATTTAGTTGCAAAAGTTTTAGCACACTGCTACACATTTTAATCCAATACTGAAAAACAAACGTGACTTCTTCAGACATTGACTCAATATGAAATGTCTGAAGACCTCATGAGCAAAATAAATATCGCTGTGCCAATGAAGATTAGATTTCTAGCAAGCCATGGCACTGTGATGGATTTTCTTTGTAATTTGTCCAACACACCTGCAACTATTCAGGTTTGCAAAGAGTGTTTATTTACCAAATAGTTCCTATATCAAGTCCTTGATAGCAGCAACACAATGATGGGCTTTATATAAAACACTACAGTCTTTGTGTTTCTATTTTTCAAGTGTTCACGCTTCCTCATAAGTTTGAAATGGAAAAGCGGGTTTGCCGAGCTGTCCGAGGAGCGGGCCGGGAGAACAGCGGGCTCGAACCCTAGCAATTGTAACCCTAGCGAGGGTAAGGGCTCGGTGTCCGGCTCGAACTCCGGCTGCCCCCC
>JAUCNO010000353.1:15011205-15026109 GCA_032353835.1 Enteromius viviparus
TGAACGGGAAGCTTGTGGTTTTATGGTGCTTGAACTGGTTTGATTGGGCGATCGTAACGAGGGGATTGATTAGCTGAAAGCTAACAGCTGCGGGCTGGATCGTACAGCGATTCACTCGAAATTATGTTTTTGTCAAAACATTTATTTATTTTCATTTGCTCAGACTGTCTTCTGTAAAACTCAAAAGTAGAATTTCTACAGTAACCAAACAAGAGTTTTTACAAAAAACAAACATTCTTACTGAAATTAAATGACAAATCATCAAATTTAGAAACAAAAGTAAAAAAAAAAACAATTACTGTATAAATTGCTATTAGGGGGGAAAAAAAAACATATACTTGATTTGTGTGTGTGTGTGTGGTGGGGGGCCGAGGGGGTCTTATGGATCCTGCCTTCTATTTGGGTCTGTATTCTGGACCTTTTGACACCTGTTCCCAGTACTGTAACATCACAGTGGTATTCCTTTACATATACTTCACAGCACTATCCATTTTCGTATAGTACAGTTAGTACAGTAATACTGTAATATGATACTGAATCATGTGACACACACTGTAGGTACAGTCTGGAGTAGAAACTTGAAGATATACCTGATCTCCAGTCGGATTGTCCTTATCGATGCTGCTGTCTACCGACAGAGGTTAGGCTGCACTCTTTGTATGGACAGGCCTGGATTTATCACATGGTCCACCAGAGTAGCTCTGAAGTCATCTGAAACCCGCACTGGCCCTCGTCTTTGTCCTCATCCTTTTCCACGTCCAACTCCTCTCTCTCTTTTTCTTCCTCTTACTCTCATTGCCTCCATGCTTGCAGAGTTCTCAGAATGGCTTACCTGATGTATATTTGTAGTGTTTAGACCAATTGGTGTTCTGTTTGATGTAAGTGCATGTACAGTAAGTGCCTACAATTGCCAGATTAGTGTTTCTTCAATGATTTTAGGTGATTTGGTTTTCGAATTTCAGCATTGTTATAATCTGCCTTCAAAACCTCTAGTGTAGTTCTCACGCACTGAGTTTAGGGATCATAATTAGTACATTTATTTGATCCATTGGAAATGCATATTTGATACTTTTCTTGTATTTTCTGTTAACTTCTTTATCTGGTAAAGTTACTCGGAAATGGTCATTTGGAAGACTAAACACTTGAAATTGGAAATCAAATGTAATTAAACACTATAACACATGACACATCACTCAGCACTATGGCAACCATCAGCTCCTTCAATGACCTCAGGCTCTAAAATAGTGTTATACGTGATTGTAGGACAAACACAGCAACCTGTTCCATAATATTTAAACTGGAACAATGTCATTTGCCCAAACAATGACGGAGAGAGTGACATACAGTAATAACAATCCTAAAAAAATGCCAGACGTGAAGAAACCTAAAAGAAATGCTGTTTTGTCTGACTAGGATGTTATACTGATGTTATAAAAAGGTTAAAGATTATAAAATATAGGTCATTGAAAATAGAATAGAAAACAATAATAAATACAGTTTGTATAATTCGCCATTTTTGAATTTGTATAATTGGCATTTTTATGAAAGTGCTGCACAAGTGGGCAGCTTTGAAAATTTATTGATTGATTTATAATAATAATAATATAAAATGTGTAACATACCTGGAAAAAAAGCTCATTCTGATTCTACTGAAAAAAATTAAATAAATGTGTATAATTTAACATTTAATTAGAATTTTTATGAAAGTATTGCACAATTGTGCAGCTTTGAATATTTATTTATTTATTTAAAAACTTATTTACTTTTTTCATTTTTGTAAACTTTAGTTAAGCATAGCTAATGTAAACAACAAATGTGTCTGTGAGGTGTGTGTGATAGTGTGTGGTGAAGGAAAGCAGGCTGTCTGGACTCACACTGGGATGTTTTCATACAGATACTGATGTCACTGGCCTGAATCTGTCTCTCCGGCCGACGTTTGTCTCACAGCATGAAACAGGTCAAAGCAGGGGCCAAGAGGATTGAAAACATACAAAATACCTGTCTGTCAGTTATGTCACACTCATTTCAGAGAGAAATACCTCACATTCCAAACTGTTATTGCATCAAATGCATAAATTACAGCACGATATAAAAAGGCTTAAATTAAATTAATAACGGACAAACAAAGGAAAACTACAATAATATAACAAATTGCAGCAAAATATTATCTTTACATTACATGCATTGTGATATCAGGCCTGAGAAGAGTACTCCCAGGGTGTTTTTGTGCTAGCTGTGGGTGTTGTTGTCTCTCATACAGACAGTCAGCAGGGAATCCCCAAAGCTGTGCCCATGCTCTGCCATGGAAATCTGGGTGGCTGGAGAAACAGAAGTCACCACACAGCAATGATTCAACCCACAGACCTTGACCACCTTGTGCATTCAAGGTCTGAATAAGACAAGAAAGGTTTAAAGAAAATGTGAGTGCCTTGTTGGAACTTGCGAGAAATTCAATATGGGGGAAAAAAAGTTCAGTCACGCGACTAACAATGAGAAATACCTCAAGAAGGCTGCATAACCAAACATTTATTGGAGTGCCAAAAAAATCTTAGATTTCTAGCAAGCTACGGCAGTGCAAGAGATTTACTTTGTAATAATGCATGTCCAACACACCTGCAACCATTCAGGTGTGTATCTACTGTACAGTTTTATCAGCTATAGCTGATTTACAATAATAATTTAGTTAAATAATTAATAATAATATTAAATAGGCTTATGTAAAGTGTCACTGCTAAAATAAAATAAAATAAAAATGTCAATTCACTTTGTTTACAAAAACCTTTATAAACTACATTATTTAATGTCCAAGTTAAATAATTTAATAAGGGTAAAATGGCAATAGCCGCAAAATAAATAAATAAATGAATAATCAAATTACTTAAATCAAATATTATTAATGTATAAATAATACAGTATATTAAAAATATTTAAATTAAATAATCTTATTTAGGCAGAACATACCAACAGTGCCAAAATAAAATTGAATTAAAAAATAAAATAAAATAAAAAAAAATTTTTCAGACTGCCCAGCATCGCCTGTAACAAAGCAGACTGCACACAGGAGGTAAGTAGAATAATAATAAGATTATTTACAACAGGATGATGTTAATGGAGAGTCCTTTCTATTGCAGCTAATAGAGGTTGCTGGAGACAACACACAGACGAACCAGAACACCACACGCCACTCTTTGGAGATACCAGGGGATTCCAAGGAGCTTGGAGAGGATACACAGAACGGAGGAGGGACACAGGGAAATCTCACAAGGTTAGTAGTAAGGTAAGTAATCGTCAATAGAGATTAGTCTAGCAGAGAATGAGTCCGCTAGCTTGAAACGAGCCTGGACACTGACTGCGGCGTGTGGTTTTATGTGGTTCCGTTATGAAGTGCTGATTAATTCCAGGTGGAGGTGACTGGTGATGGTGTTAATACTCTGGTGACTGTGTGCGTTGTGATTGGGTGATGGTGGAGGCTGGCATGTCTGTGACATTGCCTCCTCTGTGCTTCTTGTCAGTCAGTGTCTGTGTGTGTGTGTGTGTGTTTGAGGAAGCATGCTGGCATTGTCTGCGCTAACATCCTGTCGTCTGCCGTCTACAGTTGTTTGCGTCTATGCCACAATGGTTTGAGGGCCATTTCAATGTGATCACCATCATAATGTTCGTCAAAGAAATTTCTACAATGCAGTACAGTAGTTTATAGGAGGGGTAACTGTTCATGGCATCTTACACTAGTGGAATTCCTGGCCATAAACTAAGAACCTTAATGCATTTTGTCAAGTGCCAGTAATCTATGATGCCATTTAAGGCCATAAAATGAAATAAATACACAATAGCACATTTAAAATTCACTACCAGCTATAAAATGAAATGTTTAATATATATTTTTGAACAATATCTGTATAATGAGTCTGTAATTAAAATCGTGTTATTATTTGATTATTTGTTTTCCTACCTTATAAACATTCACAATTTGCAAATGTACAGTAGACGACCAGATTTAAATAGAGCTCATAATAAAAGATGTGCTGACAAATTAGGTAGGCATGCACACAAAATAAATGATGATTGCAACGCAAATGCTTTCCTTGCATGCATGGGTGAACATCAACAGCAATGCAAAGCAATAACATAACAGAAATGCAATGCAATGAAATTACATAAAAAGAAATGAAATGCAATAAAATTAAATGCAATTAAATGATGGTGTTTTATTTATAACTCATCTCTGTTCCTCATATTTTCCTGCCAGAAGCACTTTACAGATTAAACTGGAATGCAGTGCTAAACTAACAGGGCCGAAAGGTCCTGTCTGGACCCAGCAGTATAAGCACATTTATCGTGCCGTCCACTGCTGTTTGCTCAAGTGACAACTGCATCCTGTCTGAAAAGTGTCGCTCTCGTTTTCAGACCTCTGCATCCGAAGCAGACTGCAGTCTGGCTCGTATCGCACTCTTATCTCCCGCTCAAACATACCAAACACTGGCTAAAATTCAGACATCTGCATGCAACAGGACAGTGCACAATTTCCCTTTTAGAGGAAGAGTGCATTGGATACCGCAAGTTATAACTGAGTTTGAAATGAGATAACTTGCATTCTCTAATAGACTGTTTATGCATTTAAAGAGACCAAAAAAATTATTATTTTCTCACCCTCGCTCTTTGTTTTCTCCAAAAAATCTTTAAATCGTATTTTCAAAATTTTCCTTTTGCATTTCACAGAAAGAATTGTTTTGGAACAACAAGAATGTAAGTATATGATAACAGAATTTTCACTATTCTTTGCTATCTTGCACATTATTGAGATAACGATGGATTGCATTGAATGAGAGATGAAAAGATAGATGCATGAAATGCTGCCCTCATCCTCTCAGTTTATCTTGGCGCTTTGTTTGTTATTTTAGCCTCGATGTTTCATGTCAGAATTCTTGTGTCCTTTTGTCATGAGCAGAGATTCTACAAGAATCAAAACAAACAGCTTTCAGAGGCTCTTTTGAGGAGCAGGGATGTGTTCTGATGAACGATGGGTGCTGGGCTGCAGAAGGACCCTCTCATTAGAGGTGACTATAGCGGGTGGCTGCTGGTGTTAGTTCAGGGTCAGCTCATCTATTCATACCAGTTTCTGAGTACACAAACATGTCCAGAGCTCTCACACATGAAGATTCAATAAAACACACACACACACACACACACACACATGCACACACACACACACACACACACACACACACACACACACACACACACTCCAAGTATCACATTTGATAAAAAAAAAAAAAACATTACAATTAAGATTAAGATTAAAAGATAAAAGAAAATATAAAATGTTTCCACAAAACTATTAGCACAGAGATACACTACACAGATTCAAGTCAACATGAAAAACCATTTTTGGTCTCATGCACAATTTATTATTGCATGTCATTCTGAAGAACAATTCCTTATAATATTTTACTGAAATAAGTATAACTTAAGAAAGTAATAACTTAACTTTATTTTTTACAATTATTTACAATTATTTAATCAGGTACTCTAAAGTCACTTATTTTATCTGTTTTGGGTGTTTAGGATGATGAAATAGAGGCAAAATAAAACAAAACAAATAATACAATTAAATAAAAATGCAAAAATTAAATTAAAAGCTAAAAATTAAGCAGCTTAATCTATGCTAGACATTTAAAATAATTAAATTAAATGTTAAAACATCTTAATTATATTTTAAAATATTTAGTCAGAAAAATAAGTGACAGAAACAAATAAAACTACTTAAAAATTATTTGAACAGTTGTCCTAATTAGTCATTTTTAGTTAGTTAGTTAGTTAGTTAATCAGTTAGTTGTCTGTTAATTTAGTATCTGCTGAACTAATAAATGTATCTGGACCTGTTTTCTGAGTTTGTTGTTAGTTTTAATATTTGGTTACACTTTAGATTGGAGAACACATATTTACTATTAACTAAGCGTTTTCTAACAGTTTCTGCAGCTTTTTAATAGGTAGTTGTTAACTTTAGATATGTTCAACACCGTCTCATGACCAATTTGTACGTATTACTAATTCGCACTAATTCATACTACTTCATGCGACCTCACTCAAACGTTTTTTTATGATTTCTCTACAACCCTGTAACAGGTAGAAGTGAGGTCATATGAATTTGGACGAATAAGCTGTGAGACCAACACAGTCTTACGACTAATTCATACGTATTAATTGCCAAATTCGTACTAATTCGTACGACCTCACGATTTGTCTAAAACCCAGTGACGGGTAGGTTTGGGAGCGGGGTTAGGTTTAAGTAATTCGTACAAATTTCTAAGAATTGGCAACTTGTAAAATGTGTACAATTTAGAAGAAATTGTATGAATTTATTCGAGTGAGGTCATACAAATTTGTACAAATTAGCCACCTCATAAAATATGTAGGGATTGCCGTGAGATCAGGTTGGTGAGACTGTGCTGATATGTTGCATGGTTAATATGCTTGTAATATGCATGTTAATAAACAGCTAGTTAATATTGAGAACTGATCCTTAAAATAGAGTTCTGGACAATATTTGTAGTTGCTTAGCTTTAAAGAGACTGAATTCAGAGACACAGTTTTCTCCGAGAGACAGTCTGTCAGCACACTGCAACTCCGCTAATCACTGCTACACCCATCAAAGCCACATTCACCATCTTCAATAATATATTTCAACAAAATTACTGTCATCGGGTGGGATTTGAAGTTCAACAGAAGCCAGTGAAAAATCCTTCACCAGCTTTGATTGAGTTTATGATGAGGCCAAAGGTCGGCAGGGTGATGAGCCAAAAGAAAAAAGAAAAATAACCTAACTGAACAAAGCCTTCCATCTTCCCTCGACCATGTCTGTGCTGTTTTCACCCCGGCTTCCCTGAAGAGCAATGAACCAGAAAAATGTTTGTTACTCTGAGAGGAAAAGAAAGACTAGACAACAAAGACAAAGGGTACAGAGAGAGAGAGGGTCCTTTCAGTAAGAGGCTAAAGGTGATAAGTTACTCTCAGGAGGCGCCGTGGTTTAAAGAAGATCCGCTGGTGGGCCTGAACTCACTCCATGCGCTGAATGGACTATAGACGGCCATTATACTCCAGTCAAAACCTCAGGATTGAGTTACAGCTGTGCTTCAAAGGCCTTTAGCTCTATACCTGCCGTTCCACTTCACCTGCCTCGTGTCCTTCACTTCCTACCTCTCGCCTCTCTTTCTTTCCCTTTCATTAAGCATCAGCAGCATGTTTCCGTTAGAAATGATTGCGAAAACAAAGCTTTTGTGCAACTTCTTTGCTGAAATGATATGCAAGTAATCCGTGTGAAGTTGAATTAGAATTGGAATGACAGGACAAAAAAAGTTGACATCAAATATTATTCCAATATTATTCCAATGTAAAATAATTGTTACCCTTTCAGTCGAATCACTTCGACATTACATATGGGAACTCACCAGAGAGACTAATTGCCTTTGAGCTTCAAATAAAAGGTCAGTGAATATTGGCGTGCACTTCATTGCATTCAAGTGCACCTCATCACTACGTGAGTATAAGAGGGCACAAATGTAGTGCACTTGCAGCTTTTTGCTTCGGAGCCTTTACCGTTCCTGAGCTGGAAATCCTTTCGGCTTTCGTTTTAAAGTTGGAGTGGTTTAGATCTACTGAAAAGAGTTCCTGCGAGTTCATGCTCTCTCGTCTGACAGCGTTGACTGGGCAGCGGATCCTGTGGGGCTGGTGGCCTTTTCAAAGGCCGGCTGTATCAGCTTTTCGCATTCCAGCGAGAAAATACCTATTGAGCGAATGGATTTGCTACGCAAGGTCTTCCCTTTCCCAGTCATAACTCCCGTCCAAGGCATGTAGGCTTTTGTCCACCCTTGCGGGCCAGGCCTATGGTGCTGCCGCCTTGTATGCTATGGCAACGCTGCAGGTCTACCAGGCTAAGGTGTTAAAACAGTTGCAGGAGAACGGTCCTGACCAATGGTCGATGCAGGAACTCCGCTCTCTGGACAGTCCTTACTTCATTGTACCCAAAAAGAGTGGTTGGCTGAGACCCATCCTCAGGCTGCCGTTCAAAATGTTCACTCTAAAGCGCATACTAACAACCTCCGCGTAGAGGCTGTGTGCTCCCTTGTCTTTACTGAATACAAGAGTTGAACAGGAGGCCGGCTGGTGTTGGCCTGCTGCACCATTCCCATGGGATCCCTCCCTTTGGATAGACGAACCTGAGTCCTCCTTGCCCTGCAGTCAGAACTAGAGCGGAGTAGCTTCGGACTGTGCTCCTACTGGGTCTCCTTCACCCAGTAGATGTGGCTACAAATCTCAATATTCCACAGTCAGCCAGAAGGCTGTGTTTCCCTTCATTATATCCGAAATCTTATCGATATATTGAATTCCCTGAATTCCACATGCAGGAATTATGTGTTTAAGTCATGTGCTCCGCTTCCCCAACCACCTGCTTTAGTACAACTGGCAGCCCTGTGGGGCCCCACATTTTTGGCACCCAGGGTGTTAGAAAGGTTACGTGCAGACTCCTCTGCTGACAAACTTGAAAAGTAGCTTGCCTGTCTGGGGGGGGTCTCTGCATAATGCGGCCTCAAGAGTCGTGGCCTGTTCCATGTGTTTTTCCCTATGTTCAGTCGAAGTGAAATGGTAACGTCTAGGTTACAAATTGAACCCATGTTCCCTGAAGGAGGGAACCGAGACGTTACACTTTCGTGCCACAACTCTGAGGTTGCGCTGACGCCGGCTCCGCTCCTCAGTGAAAACCCGCAAGTGCTCTGCATTCATGCCCTCTTATACTCACGTAGTGATGAGGTGCACCTGAATACAATCAAGTGCACGCCAATATTCATTGGCCCTTTATTTGAAGCTCAAAGGCAATTGGTCTCTCTGGCGAGTTCCCTAATTGTAACGTCTCCGTTCCCTCTTTTAGGGAACATGGGTTACGTTTGTAACCTAGACATTTTCTAATTAAAATATTTAAAAATATTATTTATTCTGTGTAATATGAAACCCTAATAAACATAAATGGTAAGAAAAAATTAAGAAGCACAGTTATTCCAAAGAAGAAACATCAAATTCAAAAAAAAAATTTTTTCTGTATTATAAAACCTCTGTATGAAAAATTCAATTTTTTAAATTAAAATTTAAACACTGAAACTATGTGAAATCTGTGTGGCATGAGATAAAAACTATTTATGTTTTAATTAATTTATTGAAATAGATAGTCATAACATGGTGGCTCGCATTCAATATTTCCAAAACACTGACTCACTTGTTTTGCTTCTGAAGGCTTTTGCAGTTTCAATTTCGGCACCAAGTTTCCTCACAGACATTAATTCAGCTTTTATAAGCACTGCGGTATTCTTAGCCTCCTCCGGAGAGCAAATATTTTCAGGCGTGTATCTACTGTACAATGAATATATGAGTCTCGCATATTCAGTTTCTTTCTTTTCACAAAGGTGTGGCTTTATTGAATTCACCTGCCGTTTCACAGAACAGCATCTGTGGGCATGCGTTGCCAACCACTGTGTTGACACCCTCTGTTTGTAGATACCATAGAAAACTTTCGCTGCCGACTGCAATAATTGCATACCTGATGAATCATGCGTATTATCAGTGGAGTGCTTACTGTAAACGGCCTAGATTGTGATCTTATTCAGAAGTGTTTACTACTAAACCTTCATACATTCTTTAGCACCATGTATAGCGGTTGTTTATTCTTGCAGAAAAGCTCTATATAACATTGCAATCTATGATGCTCGTAGACTGGATAATAAGAGTGGATGTCCTCGTGGTTGAAAACAACCTTATCTGCATTTTCCAACTGTATGCTATGCTGGTTTATCTTTGTCTGTTACGATGTTGGACTATCTGCGGTGTGTTTTTTCCTTAACTTAGGATAACACCTACGCAAAAAAAACACCCAGTGTTCGGCGCTTTCAGGGAATTAATGCATGCTTGGGTAAATACAAAATCATTTTCCTCATATCAGGGGTGGAGTAATATTTAATAGTTATTTTCAGTTTAAGGAAATAATTCAGCCAAAACTGAAAATTGACGGAGTATTTTTTGATCCCAGTCCATCCTAGATGTAGATGAGTTGGTTTCTGACTTTAAAACAGATTTGAAGAAATATTCAATCAATAATGTTCTATCAATAAAATTGCTTTCTCCAGTTGACCAGATGTTTAAATTTAAAATACTTTAATGATGATTTGATTCTTACAAACATGTAGCTTTAAATTTCATATTATGTTAATTGATGGTCGGGGGTAGTGAGGATTGTTTGTGGGTTATTGTTATTTTTATCCACCCATTCACAGCAATGGGACTATTGATGAGCAAGTAATGAAGAGCTAAATTTCTACAAATCTGTTCTTAGGGGGAAAAAAAATAACAATATAAAAAACTGTTATTTTAAATTGCTGTAGTATTTCACAATATTACTAATATATGCAGCTTTGGCAGTGGTGGCTCCTGACAAATATCTCTGGGGGGTCAACTGTTCCAAAGATGGCAAAGATAACCGCTTAATTGCCACTTCACATCCCGCCATCCATGTTTTCCGCTCAAACCAGCTTCAGGAAAATTTGTGGGAGTATGTTTTCCCCATTTTTTTTATCCACATTTTTTTTGACGACTGAACGGAAAATCCCTCAATGACACGATGGAGTTCAAGTTGCTAGCCATGATGTCGATGTCGTTCTGTCGGCCTCGCTACCCGCGTGCGTGCTGTACATCTTCGAGCACACATTACGTACAGTGCGTATTACGAAATCATGTTGGGGCGAGCCCTCCCTGTGCCCATTGAAATGCATTGTAGGGTCCAAAATTTGAAAAAAAAAAAAATACTCACAATATAACTCTATGAGACCGGCTGGGGCGATATTTAATCTGACTGAGATCGCCCCTAGGGGGCGGGGTTTTAGGTTGGAAAGTGACATTCAGGATGTTAATTGGTACAGTAAGATGCAGACTAGGACCAGGAAAAAAGACTCTTTTTCCCATCTTTTTTTTTGTGTGGCTCAAGGAGGGCGATGCACTATTGCCGACTATGGGCCAGCCGCCCCTGAGCTTTGGTGAAAAAATGACTATTAAGTTTTGAATTGTAGTGTAAATGTTTTAATGTATTTTCATAAAAAGAAAAAAGAGGCAAGTGCTTAGTGTGTATCAGATGTCATATTAGTATAAGGCTCTCACGAGAGAGTATTAAGACACAGTCTGTTATGTCACTCTTCAAACCCCAAAGGACTCATGTGCTGTAAATGCCAATAAACTGCTCTTTTTGCTGGTATGGAACAGCTCTGGTTCTGAGCGAGGGCCTCAAGCTTCATCTCACGCTAAGTAGGCTCCCGTGACACACTCAGAGCACGCTAACCCATATCAGGGAGGAACCCCAAACACGCTTAACTGCTCACACACACAAACACGCACACACATCGACAGGCGGCTCTTTAGTCTGCTAATCCGCAGACGGATGGGAGGATGAGAGAGCGACACGGCAGGCGTCTGGGACCTCCGGACTCTAAGCTTATGTCACTCTGCTTGACCGACCCCCACTAACCTCTAATAAAGCACCGCAGGGATGGGGCACATGGGTCTGCACAGAAAACGTCTCACTGTACCAACTCAAATTAGATAAAGAAATGTTTTTTTTATTGAGTTTTCTGTGGATATAACTGATATGTAAGATATAAGCACTAAAGTGCTAAAGTTAACTAAAGTTAACTTTTACATGTTGAAAAAGTGTGTGTGGAAAGAGATATTTATCCAAATTCAACTTTTGGCGTTGGTGCTATGAATTTAAAACTGTAATGTTATTACATTTTGAAATAACTGTTTTCAAAAAGTAATTTATTCCTATGAATCTAAGCTGTAATTTTAGCATCCAGTTTTCTGTCTCACATGATTTTTCAGAAATCATAATAAATTATTCTAATCTGTTTTTACATTACAAATTAAAACATTACAAATTACAGACCCTGAACTTTTGAACAGTAGTGCACATACAATGCAGCTTCAGAGTTGGTAAAGTGTTACTGGATCAACACTTTTATGAGTTTTGGAACACATTGTACTCAAATAAATATTAACTTTCCTAATGCTAATTATTAACTACCTATAATAAACTCATATCATTCTTATAAGTCAAGTCTTATTCCCAAACCTTAAAAACTGGTTTATTGGGATATGGTTCCTGAAGCAGCATTTGTCATACTTTTTAATATCATATCCACCTTTATAAGTCTGCATTTTATTACTGTTTAAAACAGCCTTTCAGGAGTGCCAGGACTGCAGCCGGGAGAAATAAAAACACTGTCACAGAACCAATGCTGTCAGTAATTAATAATCACGACCTCACAGGTATTGCACACATCTTTAGTTTAAGTGCATGAAAAAGCTTTTGGTGATTGACGTCAATGGCAATATATTTTAAACATTTTTACTCTGCAAAGTGTGCGGTGTGACATTAAGACAGAATGACGAATGACTCTTCTTATATTAGGAATGTAACGTTTTGAATTAGGAATATATAGAGCTAAGATGGATTAAGCGATGAGACAGCATCAGCATGAGTAATGAGAGGTGATGAGAGAATAGACACAACAATTTAAATAGAAAGATTCCTCAGTGCTCCTGGAAACAAATACCCCTCTTCTTTCAAGAAGATGTTGACACTCTCAGAAATAAAGATACAAATGCTGTCACTGGGGCGGTACCTTTTCTAAATGTGCATGTTTGTACCTAAAGAGTCCATCTTGGTACAAAAGTGTCCCTTTTGAAAAGGTACCGCCCCGGTGACAGCTTTTGTATCTTTATTTCTAAGAATGTGTTACTCCGAATAAACAAATATAATAAATAAATGTTGAAAAAATACTTTGTTACACAAATGGTGTCACGGATCGCGCCTCTGTGGTTGCTTCCAGTGAGCAGCAGCGGGAACCTTCGCCTGAATATTAACGTTCCTACCCGGACTCATTCTACTCACGTACCCCGGCGCTTTTCGCGCCGTTCCAGGGCTTTTCTGGACTATAAAAGGTCGGGCTTCTGCCCAGGACAGAGGCGAAGTTTCGATTCTGCTCCGACTAACGATTCCAAGCGTATTTCTCTGTTTACTTATACCCGTGTTTGATTTTCTGCCTGTGTTATTGACTTCCGCTTTTCTCGCCGCCTGCCCTGACTCTTTTGCCTGTTCTCTGACTACGAATTCGTCTGTTCCCTTACAACCCTGTTTTGCTGGTGTTTTGATTATCTGCCTGTCTGACTACGATCGCAAATAAAGTTGCAAATGGATCCGACTGAGCCCCGCGAATCATTACACAATGTACTTGTGAGCATTGTAAACCGTAATATATTCATATGTCATCACAGCCTCTCTGACTCCATCCCTGACGGCCCGCAGTCCCAGCAACCCGCTGGACAGAAATCTGCAAGGTTAGCTTTGACATGCTCTGCTTAAGCTCAGTCAAGAAGTTTTACTGTAAATAAAATGTCCTGCACATGTGGAGATTTACTTATTTACAGTTTATGCATTAAAGGTAGAGTTTTGTCTTTTAATGCTAGAGCAGAGTTTGTGTTTATAGTAAAAGTTATATACCTTTGCTCCAATTCCTTTTTTTGGCTCATCTATTACAAGTTTCTTACTCCCTTTTTTTCCAGGAAAGCAAGAGACATTTCCGATGTCGGAACAAAAGTAAGTATCAGTAGATTTATTCTATGATTATTGTATATTTTGATTTATTATTGCAGGAATAAATAATGATTCTCCACTAACCTTTTTCTGCTGCTTGATACCTTGTTGTTTTCTAGTATAGAATATAAGATTGAGATTTGTGCTAAGTTTGTAATGCAAACTGTTTAGTATGGATTACTTTGAGTGCTTGTACATCAGTGTGGTACTTAACTTTTTTTACTTCTTGAAAGTAACAGTGCCTTTGTGTTTAGGATTCTAAAGAAAGGTGCTGATGCTCATTGAAATCAATTCTTTAGTACAAATGATGACAGAGAACAGAGCGGTCTTCTCAAATGCTGCCTTCTGCAGTGTACCACCCCCCTTCATATTGAACATGGACATTAGCGAAGTCTGCGAAACCCTCTAAAAAAAAAAAAAAGGCAGATATGAAATGACATTTAAACAAAATCAGCTTTTTATGTGTTTCAGTTTTTTTTTTAACCGTTGTGAAAAATATAAAAGACACAAGTATTGTCACCACAATGTTAGATTATCCTATAATATTTTATAGGCTTTACCTGTCCAACATTTTTCTTGTGCAGTCTTTGATGGTGCGTCCTCCAATTTTTGACAGTTTTGACACCTAAACAACACAACAATGTCAGCCAGGTTATATGCTTCAGTCTACAATTTATTATTTATCAAGCATAAATGTTAATGCTGATTGAGCTGCAAATTTTCCATTACTAACCTTTTTCAACTTATTACAATGGAGTGCTATTGTTGAACATTTTAAACAGGCACCAGGGAGAGTAGAAAAAGAAAAGATGACTAAAGGCTTTTGGAATTTGTTTTGTTGTTAAAGTTTAAAGTGGTAAAATGTTTGTTATTCGTATATAATTTATTTAATTTTATTTATTTTTTGATTTGCATACTTTCAATTTGTTAATACTTAATTTAATGTATTTAATAGGGCTGTCAAAAATAAAGCGTAAATGGCGTTAGTTACATTTTGTCGTTAAGTACGTACATTTTCTTAACGCATTTCACGCATGCGCAGTGTGACAAATTATTTGTCAGGAAAGTGGGACAACAATTACCTTGGAGTAACTGCACTTTGCATCAGTGACACGTGGGTACTGAAGTCTTTTACTCTGACTATATTTAAAGGGTCACAACACCCCCCTGTTTCAGGAGTGCTTTTTCACACCTCTGGTTTGAAAAACTTTCTGAAAAGG
>JAUCNO010000353.1:15026209-15042800 GCA_032353835.1 Enteromius viviparus
TTACAGAAAACTTCGCCAAACCAGGATCCAGCAACGATGAAACAAGTGATTGATGAGGTGAGCCGCCAAGCTACTGAGTTACTCACCCATCGCCAACAGCTGGAGAAGCTCACGTCACTCACCGCGGAATTAGTCACTTCTATCCAGGCGCTCACTGCAGCGACCGCCGCCACCCAGGCCCGGCCTGCTGCACCAGCCGCTCTCCCCACTCCTCCAACGGCCACGCTGCCTCACGCAAGCCCGGCGCGCCTGGCCCTCCCGGAGAAATACAGCGGTACTCCAGGCAAGTGCAAAGGGTTCCTATTGCAGTGTGATATTTACATGCGATCTCAGGCTGCTAGTTTCACGGAATGATGTCACATGGCCTTTCCGTTGAATCAGAGCTTCCTACGTCAGTTCCGCGAAGTGTTTGATCACACCGCCGATGGCAGAGACGTTAAGAATGAACTGTTGACACTCAAACAAGGCACTTCCTCTGCAGCTGACTTCACGCTCAGCTTCCGCACTCTTGCTGCTCAAACAGGCTGGGACAGCGATCCCCTCATGTCACTCTACCACCGAGCTCTAAGGGAGGATTTGCAAGCTAATTAGCATGTCGCGGTGAGGATTTAACTTTGTCACAATACATGGAACTAGCCATTCGGACCGATCAACTCATGCGATCTCACCGCTCTCGGCGCCCCCTGTCTGCACCTGCCAGCACCAATCTGTCCGCTTCCTCTGAACCCATGCAGATTGGAGCCACTCGCATCTCGTTGGAGGAGCGTGAGCTTATACTGCTTATACTGTGGCAAGACCGGACACCTACGAGCTTCCTGCCCGACTCGCCCCAGCAAACCTCCTACCTTCCGGGTGAGTGCTATCTCAGTATCTACTACTATGAGTTTGGATGTAGAAATAGCTTGGCTGGATCAACGTGTCTCCACTAAGGTCTTTTTGGACTCAGGAGCGGCCGGAAATTTTATTGATCATGACTTTGTACTTGAACACGGCCTTCCTTTTCTTCCATGTACTCCTAATGTGGCGGTGGCAGCCCTCGACGGCCAACCCATAGGATCGGGCCGGATAACTACACAAACCACACCCATCACCTTGCACACCAGCTCGTTGCACACTGAGGAGATTCAACTATTCATCATTCACTCACCTGACCACCCTGTCATCCTCGGCCTACCCTGGCTGGAGCTCCACGACCCCGCTATTTCCTGGAGGGAACACCAGGTTCTTCGCTGGTCTAAGTACTGCTACCAAAACTGCCTTCGTTCCACACCTAAACACATCAGCCACCTCCAACTCTCACCTGAGGACACCATCGACACCCAGTCCTTGCCTACTCACTACCAAGACCTCGCCATGGCCTTTAGCAAGGAAAGAGCGACTCAGCTACCACCTCATCGCGCCACGGACTGCGCCATTGACCTCCTTCCAGGAACCGTAATTCCCCGAGGCTGCATCTTTCCCCTCTCTCAGGCAGAGACAGACTGTATGAATCAATACATCCAGGAAGAACTGGCCAAGGGGTTCATTCGACCCTCCACTTCACCAGCATCGGTGGGGTTCTTCTTCGTGAAGAAAAAAGATGGAGGCCTGAGGCCGTGCATCGACTACCGGGCCCTCAATGACATCACTGTTAAGTTCAGGTACCCTTTGCCATTGGTTCCCTCTGCTCTAGAACAGCTCCGTGCCGCCCGCCACTTTAACAAGCTAGACCTGCGGAGTGCCTACAACCTGGTGTGCATCCGTCAGGAAGATGAGTGGAAAACGGCCTTCTCGACCACCACCGGCCTCTACGAGTATCTCGTTATGCCATTCGGACTGTCCAATAGCCCCTCGGTGTTCCAGTCACTCATGAATGAGATCTTCAGAGACATGCTCCACCGATTTGTCATCATTTACATTGATGACATTTTGATATATTCTGAGAACTTCCACACCCATGTCCAGCACGTCCGTGCTGTCCTCCAGAGACTCATAGAAAATCAACTCTACGCCAAGCTCAGCAAGTGCGAGTTTCATCAAACAAAGACTGCCTTCCTGGGTTACATCATAAGTGCAGAAGAGGTGGCTATGGATGAGGACAAGGTGGCAGCTGTACTCAAGTGGCCTCGACCTCGGAATCTCAAAGAACTTCAAAGGTTTCTTGGTTTTGCAAACTTTTATCGAAGGTTCATAAGGAATTTCAGTCAGACTGCAGCCCCCCTGACCGCCATGACCCGTAAGACCCACCGTCAACTCCATTGGGGCCCCGAAAGTGATAATGCCTTCCAGACCCTGAAACAGAAATTTACCACGGCACCCATCCTTTGTCACCCAGACCCCATGCACCTGTTCATCGTGGAGGTGGACACCTCCAACACCGGAGTAGGGGCTGTACTGTCTCAACGCCAAGGTGAACCTCCTAAACTCTACCCCTGTGATTACTTCTCCCGGAAACTCTCACCGGCGGAACGTAACTACGATGTTGGAGACCGCGAACTGTTAGCCATGAAGTCAGCTCTGGAGGAGTGGCGTCACTGGCTCGAGGGAGCCAGGGAACCGTTCATAGTTTACACCGACCACCGCAATCTTGAATACCTTCGTACGGCCAAGAGACTTAACTCCCGCCAGGCTCGATGGTCGCTGTTCTTCACCCGTTTCCAGTTCACCATCACCTTTCGACCTGGCTCCAAGAACGGCAAGGCAGACGCTCTGTCCCGCCTGCACGACCTTCCCACAGAAATCCCTGGTCCTGAGAACATAATTCCCCCGACAATCGTCTTGGCACCCATTCAGTGTGACATACTTCAGGAAATACGGGAGGCCCAAGCGGAGGAACCTACTCCCCCTGAATGCCCACCAGAGAGGACATACGTGCCCGTTGCTATCCGGGACAGACTGCTTCACATGATTCATGATAACCCCAGCGCCGGCCATGCAGGCATCCTGGCCACCACCGAGCTGATAACCAACCGCTTCTGGTGGTCAACTCTCTCCTCTGATGTCTCCAGATTCATTTCCTGTTGCGCTGTGTGTCAGACTACCAAATCGTCCCGCCAGTGTCCTGCCAAACTGCTTCAACCACTTCCCATACCTCAAAGGCCCTGGTCCCACCTGGCTATTGATTTTGTGACTGATTTGCCCCCCTCCAACCACTATACCAAGCCATTCTCGAACCCGTTTTCCGCTACTACGGATTGCCAGAGGAGATTGTGTCAGACCGAGGGCCACAGTTCACAGAGTTTGGAGGGCCTTCTGTGCCAAACTCAATATCAGGGTCAATCTTACGTCAGGCTACCACCCCGAAGCCAATGGACAAGTCGAACGTCTCAACCAAGAGTTCATTCGGTTCCTGAGGTCATACTGCCACCACAATCAAGAGGACTGGAGTCAATATCTCTTCTGGGCAGAAGACACCCAGAATTCCCTCCGTAAGCAATCTATGAAACTGACACCCTTCCAGTGCGTCCTGGGATATCAACCTCCTCTGTTCCCATGGTCAGGGGAACCTACTGACTTACCCACCGTGGATCACTGGCTCCGACATAGTGAACAGACTTGGGACGCAGCACACATCCAACTCCAACAAGCCATCCGCCGCACCACAGCACAGGCAGACCGTCGTCGACGACCACACCCCGCCCACGAACTTGGCCAGTGGGTCTGGCTCTCCACCCGGGACCTCCGTCTGCGCCTGCCCTGTCACAAGTTAAGCCCGAGGTACGTGGGTCCGTTCAAAATACTTAGACAAATTAATCCTGTCTCTTACTGTTTGGATCTTCCTGCCAATTACCGCATCTCACCCACCTTTCACTGTTCTTTGTTAAAGCCCGCTGCTGCCCCCGATGTGGGGGGGAACCTAGAAGAGGTCGCGCAACCAGAGGCCCCTCCCCCTCTTCAGGAAGAAGAAGGGATTTATCAGGTGAATGAAATCCTCGACTCTCGACGCCGGGGCCGGGTACTCCAGTACCTTATTGACTGGGAGGGATTTGGCCCAGAAGAAAGATCGTGGGTGAGTGCACAGGACATCCTTGACCCTACTCTCACGGAGAGGTTCCACCTCCATCACCCAGAGAAGCCAGCCCCCAGACCTCATGGGAGGCCCCGGCGTCGGACTGTTGCTCGCTTCGGGAGCTGCTCGCAGGGGGGGGGGCTCTGTCACGGATCGCGCCTCTGTGGTTCCTTCCAGTGAGCAGCAGCGGGAACCTTCGCCTGAATATTAAACTTCCTACCCGGACTCATTCAACTCACGTACCCCGGCGCTTTTCGTGCCATTCCAGGGCTTTTCTGGACTATAAAAGGTCGGGCTTCCGCCCAGGACAGACGCGAAGTTTCGATTCTGCTCCGGCTAACGATTCCGAGCGTATTTCTCTGTTTACTTATACCCGTGTTTGATTTTCTGCCTGTGTTATTGACTTCCGCTTTTCTCGCCGCCTGCCCTGACTCTTTTGCCTGTTCTCTGACTACGAATTCGTCTGTTCCCTTACAACCCTGTTTTGCTGGTGTTTTGATTATCTGCCTGTCTGACTACGATCGCAAATAAAGTTGCAAATGGATCCGACTGAGCCCCTCGAATCATTACAAATGGTAAGTGGTAAAGGTGAATTAAACTTATAACTTTTTTTGTACATATTATATCCTATTTACTATTATCTTTATTTATCATATGACATTTTATAGTAATAAACATACTGCATTACAGTAATATGAATCTAAAGATAATAATAATAGATAATTGATCATTTAATTGATAATTGAATAACAGATAATTACAATAAAACTCAGAAGTTAAGGGAAACACTATATGGGCCAATTCTTATTATTAACTAGGTAATCTGCTGTTTATCCTAAAAAACATATTCAGCATGACCATGTTCTGCATTCCTAATCCTACCCATATCCAAACTTAATACTAAACAGCAAATTAGGAGTTTATTGTGTAATGTGTAAATTAATAATGTTTGATAATAGCGATAATTGTAAGTGTGACCAAGTTAAGCATGGAATAGAACAAATTTTGGGGGAAAGAAATGGCCTATGTGTGTACAAAGTAAAGAATGCCTCAAATGCACGCTAATTTCAAACTGTGTGGAAAATGAGACAGTGCAGAGCCCACAGGGAGCGTTACAGGTACAGTCTGGGTGCCGAGGGGCACCTGCAAAGAATTTCAGGCGAGAAACATTCCATTCATGCACAGTGACCTCACAGTTCACACAGGAACATTCCAGGGGCGCTGAGGTGGAGAATCACAGCACATTCCTAAAACACATGTGAAGCTTCTGATATCATACGGCTACAGTGCAGTGTGCAAATATCTAATACCATTTTGTGGGTTGTAGAGTAAATGGATTGTAGTTGGGAAAATATTGGTGCAAGGTAATGCAGCAAACTACAGAGAGTCAATGAATTCACAAAGCAATGCAAAGCAAAACAAAACAAAACAAAACAAAACAAAACAAAACAAAACAAAACAAAACCTTTGTTCAGAACCCTGATGCATTATGACATTGTAAATTTTGCAATATTTTGCATGGTAAATAAATAAATAAATAATTGTGAAAACCATTTTATGCCATGCTAGTATTTGTAGTACTCAGTTAAATAATGCTGATTTAATCATATACATTTTTCTTTTCAGAAAGTCTAAGAACCAAGTCTATTAGTGGCTCTCTGATAAATCTAACAAAAGTATAATGATTTAACATTTGAAAATGAAGAATTTAAGACAGTCACATTTCTATATTTCTCAACACTATACAGTATTCCTGCAAAAAAAATTAATTAATTATGCAATATGTTACTTATCTTATAATGTTTTTTTAAAATAAAATATAAAACTACTACATTACTGACACTCAAATTTGCATTCTATTTTTAAAACAAAACAAAAGCATGAGTAGATCCTCTCATTACACATCTTGTTCTGTTCTGGAGTAACAGATAGCATCCATCACTCAAAGCACACATGTCGGGTGTTTGTGTATACTTTGAGGAATCTGGGATGTATGAAGGATCACAGAGGATATTTGGGCGAGAAGAGTAATGTGATATTTATAGATTGAGATGTGTTGGCTGACCGCAGGGGGTCTCAATGCCCTGACAGGAAGAGCCACGCTGGAGAGCCACCACCTGGAAGTACTTCTCAGAGGTCAGAGGTCAAATCTATTGAACATGAGTGACAACATCTACACATAAACATACTGACATCAGTCCGTGGATTAGAGAGACACTGAGATTTAGCCTCAGGCCTGTTGTTTAGATAACCTGCCAAAATGAACTCAAAGATGTTCATTTAAGATATCTACCAAGCAAAAATGAAAGTTATGTCGTCATCCACTCGTTGTTAGACCTGTTCGCCTTTATTTCTTCTGCATCACACAGAAAGTTCATGCTGCTTTTTCCATGTAACAAAAGCAGATGAAGAAGGATACTGAACAGAGGGGACGTTCTTGCAACCTCAATGTCGATTATATGACTTTAAGGGGACGTCCCATTTTGGTTATTTTTTGGTCACACAATAACGTAACAAAGAGGACATTTGGGACGTTAACAAAATGTTCTCACATGGTCCTCTTTTAGACGTATTATAACGTTCCAGATGTGACTTTAAGGGGAAAGTCCCATTTTGGTTATTTTTTGGTCATACAATAACGTTACAAAGATGACATTTGGGACGTCGACAGAACATTCTGTAATGGTCCTCTTTAATTGTATTATAACCTTCCAGATGTGACTTTATGGGACGTCCCATTTTGGTTATTTTTTGGTCATAAAATAACATTACAAAGAGGACATTTGGAACGTTAACAGAATGTTCTCACATGGTCCTCTTTAAGTCATATTATAAAATTGCAGATGTGACTTTAGGGGGACGTCCAATTTTGGTTATTTTTTGGTCATACAATAACGTTACAAAGATGACATTTGGGATGTTAACAGAACGTTCTCACATGGTCTTCTTTTAGTCGTATTATAACGTTGCAGATGTGACTTTAGGGGGACGTACCATTTTGGTTATTTTTTGGTCATACAATAACCGTTACATAGAGAACATTTGGGACGTTAACAGAACGTTATCACATGTTCCTATTTAAGTCATATTATAACGTTCCAGATGTGACTTTAGGGGGACGTCCTATTTTGGTTATTTTTTGGTCATACAATAACGTTACAAAGAGCAGAACAGAACATAAACAGAACAAAAACGTAAAATTTCCAAAATAAACAGTCCCCTAAACGTCCCGAGAATGTCTTTAATGTTGAGTAAAGGACCTTTAAATAACGTCCCCCAACCCTTTAAAGAACTTAACATTGTGACCGTCGCAGAACGTCCTAAGGACGTTACTAGGCAACGTCCTTAACACAACTTAGTCCAATCATCTTACCAAATATAAAAGAAGTGCTTATAAACAAGCTTTAAGAGCTCCCTGATAAATACAATAAAAACTGTGGATGGTATTATGTCTAAAGATATTTAAAGGAACCATATGTAAGAAATGTATTGTAATAATCATAAAATGGCCGTGTTATGTTCAACAGGCATTAAGAAATCATGTTCATTTCAAGTACTCATATCGCTGACAGCAGTAGTACAGCCTGGATACTCTCGTTTAAAAAGCGTATTTACAGCCCTCAACTGATGTTTATTTTGTCATATTTTGTTTTGGCCTGAAGCGCCACCCTCCATCCCACTGAACAATCGTCTTCGTTTCAAATGAAAGTTTTTTGACGTCTTTTGGACGTCCAGTTTTGGTACTGGACGTCCAAAAGATGTCCCTCGACGTCCAATACCAAAACTGGACATCCAAAAGACGTCATAAAAACTTTCATTCTGGCTGTCAGGGGATGTCATTTCAACATTTGACAAAGACAGTTGTTCAGTGGGATCTATCAATCACGAAGTCAAGTATGATTCGGCATCCATGTCGCCTGCTCTGCATGGCTGCAGCAGCTACTAAAAAATGTCTACCATTTAAAGTACGAAACCTAAAAGACCTCACTAAGTGCAAAATAATACAAGGGTTTGCATTGGAGAAGCGTTTGAACGATGGAGACAGATAAAAGCAGAGAAGAACAGACGCCAATGTTGCAAATTTTCTCCTTGACAGGTAAGATTCATAATTGGAATCCGGCAGCTTATCTGGAAACCTCTAGTCAACGGGGAGAGGGAGGGGAGACACCGCTCAACAGAAGTTTGAAAGTGATTGCAGTTCCAGTTTTGGCCATTTCTTACATACGGTTAATTTAAATAAAATATTTACTTGGGACGTACTGCTAGTGTAATTTTACAGTTATACTGTAAATAAATAATATTTTTCACTTTTTTATTTATTCATTAACTCCCTGGCCAAATTGTAAAAATAATAAGTTAAACTAACTTAAAACTAAAGAACTTAAAAATCAACTTAAAAATAATGAATGTTCAGTTTAGTTTTGTCAACTCAAATATCCGACCTATCACTTAAGATTGTACTTTTACTTGTAAAAAAATAAGAAATAAACAAACAAGCAAACAAATAAATATCTTAAGGCAGCACAAACACAAAGCTTTTAAGTATTTTATTATATTTTCGTTTTATTTTGTACAGTTGCAAACAGTAATCATTAGTTGCTTTTTTATTTAACAAAAATAAAATAAAATAGAATAAAATAAATTGAAATCTGGGATTTTTTGTTACTTGTTTAATCACAAATTTCTTTTTTTTTTTCAATTACAGTTTCCTAATACCCTCAATCATATAGATTTATTAAATTATGACAAAATGTCAATTTTGGGTAAATTAACCATTAAATAATTTGTTATTGGGGCGAGTCAATTCTTAAGTCATATGAACCTACAATACATGCTGAAGACAAATGAGTTCACAATGAATTCACAATCACTCATTAATGACAAACTCAAATGAGCCACATTTCCTTCTGGTGTCCTTGAAACTATTGCAGTTGCTTCAACAAATGGAGTCTCTCACACAATGATAGGAAACATTAAAATGCATTAATATCAGGCTGTGCATCTCCTGCAACAATAAGACTTGATAAGGAGCCAGAAATAAGAAAGGTCTGGTTAAATGTCAGTGGCCAATGTTTAATTATAGGGGCTGTGTTTAACTGAACAGGTCATATGAGAAGAAGTTGTTTTTTTTTTTACATTGGTGACTGAAACTAGTTCTGTTTTGTGTGTTTATTGAACAAAAAGTGAACTAAAGTATACTTATATAAAATAATTAGTTAAAAATCAGTGCTCCACTAAATTCATACGTAAATCAGCTTTCTGAACATGGGAATAGGAAACTAAAAATGTCGCTGTAATCAACCACTGAAACGTGTTTAAAATAAAATAAACAAATAAAATTAAATTGATGAAAAATGTATCATATAAAATGTAAAACAATAAATAAATAACTAATAAAAAAGCAAAATATTTTTCAAATCAATATTGCAAGAACCAGGAAGCCCAAACTGAGTAAAGTGATAAAGTTTTCCATACCAACTAAAGGAAAACATTTCACAAGTTCCAACAAATGTGAGCATATCACTAGTTTGTGCGTGTCGCAGACGATAAGATGCATCCTTGTCTCAAGAATGCACTTCGTTTTTAAGTCAACAAGCAAACGTCCTGATCCAGAACCATGCTGATAACCGTTTGTTCAGATTAACTTCATCTGAAATGAGGGAAAGAAACCTTTACAGTGCTGACCTGAAACCTGACCCAGTAATGTGGGTGACATTAGCAAAGGCTGCAGGCTCGACCGAGGGACCCTTATTTAGTCTGTTCAGCTCTCTGACAGAAACACCATCAGCGGAATAGCGTTCATCATGTCTCGACTGATGAAGGAATGGCAAATACTGTCAGCGCAGCCTGACCTGAGAGCAGTCACAGGATAACATGCAATCACAAAAGAAAAAATCTCAACACTTGTGACCCTCTGTCTAAAACAAGGGGGCAACTTCCTGTTTTGTTCTTGTGCCTCTTTAAATAACCCATCAACCATTGCTCTGATTCATATAAAAGACTATATTATATATAACAGGCATGGGCAACTGGCACTGGATCATATTAGACTCTTTTTAAAACATTTAAAAAGTAAATAACGTACAGAGTGCTTTCCGTTTATGATATTTACGTTATATCCAACCAGGAGAGGGTGCTAGTTTCCTAGCCACTTACCATTTTAATTTTAGCGTAAAAGGATGCTTTTTATTAATTTGGCGAATTTTGTTACATAGCTGCTGAATTAATGTCTTAATGTTACCAAATTGTCTATTTTTCATTAAAAAAACTGCACTACAACCATTAACTGACGTAGCATTTTTGTTTAGATTGTTGGAATGTGATTTTATTTAGTTTTGTTAATTTATTAAAATTAACAAAGTTAATTTATTAATTTATTAAAGCTGCATTATAACAGAATGGGAAACTATAAATGCTTAATTATCTTGATGTATTTATTTTGGCATGAACCATAACTGGGATATATTTTGTTCAATTCGCCACAAATCCTTTCACAAAATGTCATGTGCATTGTTGTGAATTTCTATGTTAAAAACAAAATTCCTCAAACACAACAGCATCGGAAACTACCCTTTTAAAAACAATTAACTTGTTATGTCACATATTCTTCTAAACCGCACAGATTAGTTTCTAATCAAACCCATGACTATTAATATCAACAGCATATGGGCCATATTGTCTTGCTTCTCAACACAATACAAAAATCTCCAGCTACAGGAAAAACACATTGGACCAGGTTCAAGCTTTCCAGCAATTCGGGAAGACCAGCGCAGTGCGCAGGGAGGACAGGGTCTCCTTTTATTGCAAAAGCTGATTGTTCTCGAACGTCAAAACAGCGCGCACTGGGCCTACCATTGGCTGGCATTGTAATAACAAACAATCGGAATTCTTCGCTGCGCCGCTGTACACAATCTGAATTGTTCAATGGTGAAAAAGCTGGTGGATCGCTGCACAGCCAAACTGGGTGCATGGATCGGCCTCTGTGACATGAAACCGCAATAACAGGAACCACTAACCGACCTCTGCACCGATGCAGATAAGAGCCTTGCTGAATGAAGAACGCACCGTTACTGTAATGATAACAACAGAATAGTGACTGGAATGCCAAAGATGCAGGTAATAAAACAAACACAGCCTGACTTCAAATAAAAGGTGGAGAACTGATGGAAAGTGATACAAACAAGCCTTAACAGTCATCCCAGCGCACCTTTAACTGACTCTGGAATGCCATTAACTATAAGGATGTGTCAGATGAAAAGTGTTTCTTTTGACAGGCCGAGAAACCACACAAAAGCCCGGGCGAGTGCCGGTAGTTTCCAGTGTAATGGAAAACTCATTTGAGAAACACTTCACAGTTTACTCAGAGTCTGTTATGTCTGTTCAACCGTGTGAACACTCATAATTCCTAAAACACAACACAAGATATGTCAGATAGCATGGCCGTCATCAATACAGCCTGGCATGTTGATTTATAATCTGACTCGTTAAAGTAATTGTGTTATGGAATTGAAGTGGTTTTTAAAACAGTGCGAAGTTGCTACTTAATTATGTCATCATGCAACACAAATCACATCAGTTATATAAAATGTAAACATTTATTTTTAACTGTAACTTATAAACCTTTAAGTGAAGACTGACCTTTTTTGAGCTCTACAGTGAATGGGTACCATCGGAATAAAAGCTGATTAAAACATTCCCAACTTCAGTCTATCGAATACATGTTTGAAAGGAATCAATCATTTTTTTGTTTTTTGAAAGTGCAATTCTCATTTTATTTAAAGAAGTCAAAACCTTGTAAAAAATCTATTAATGGTGACCGATCAAAACAGACTTGGCCAACTGACCCATCAGAGCAGAGTTGGCTTACAGGAAAGGAGGGGTTTAAAGACCTTAAGGTCCGAATTGATTCAAACTAACCGTTTTAAAATCATTGCAAAATTATTCTAATATTAAATGCATATTGTGGGAAAATGATGATGTTTTCTGCCGGACCTGGGACTCAAACCTACAGCCTTTGGGTTACAAGTACAACTCCCAATCCATTAGGCCACGACTGCATTTTGATCAAGCACATTTTACAAGTAAAAATAGTTTAAAAAGTTCAAAACAAATATTTTGGTGGATTTTGATCTGAAAGAACAAAAGGAGATGGATGTTTTGCACTTAAAGAAGCACTATTATGGATTATGGAGTTGTATAATGTTGTATTAGTATTTACAAACATGCAACGGTTTGCTTCATAAGACATTAAAGGACTGCAGTTGTGTGGATTGCTTGTGGATTATTTGATTACTTGTGGATGTTTCACGAGTTCGCATTTCCTTATGATAACAATTAAAGCGTGCTGTCCAGGGAGCGAGCCGGAAGGTCAGCGAACACCGAGCCCTAGTGAATTAAACCCTAGCAAGGGCAGAGCTCGGTGTCTGGCTTGAACTCTGCTCGTCCCCCTTCTTGGAAGAAACAAAAAAGGCGGAGAAGGGGAGGAGGAGGGATGCCTAATGAGACGAGGAAGGGTAGAAAACGGGCTTATTTAAGGGGAAGGCTTATGGATTTGATTGGACGAGAAGTAAATGGCTTGAATTCGGAAAATAGTTCCAGCTGCGACTAATCATGAGTCATGCGTTAACAACATCACTTTTATCAGCTGTCTGGATTCCCTGCAGAGGATCCACTGATAAGCAAATTATGTAATGCAAAATTTCCCCAAATCTGTTATGATGAATAAACAAACTGATTTACATCTTGGGTGGGAAAAACTGTAAAATTTCCAAAATCATGGTAAACCCAATCGTTTTTCCTGTTTTCCTAGAAGCATGCATTGATTTGATATCCTAGTTGGCCAAAAGGAAGTGTTATGAAAATTGTAGCAAATATTTGGAAAATCAACATAATAGTTTTCAGTTATTATGATCTGAATGGAAAAAGGGTCAAGTCTTCAGTACTACATCTTACATAAGTGTGGGAAACAGTGTATTTTCTCACTTCCCTCATAAACTCCGGCCACTCTCTGTCTCATCAAAACGTTAACCTGCTAATGGGGCTTCTGTAGTGAGCCTGGTGTGAACACAACCGCATTACTGCCCAGACCTGCCTCTCCAAGTACACAGCCTTGCCCTCATCACAACTATAGATTAATCATTACAAATACAGACACACAAGAAATAGTTCTGTCTTCAGGCGTTTGGGCGCGTGCCAGCACAGAAGCACAGAAGGTATTAGGGTCAATAGAGAGCCAGTGTAGGGGCGGGGCAGGGCTTGTTTGTGTGATTTTAGACAATTCCAGTCCACATCTGTATATGTTCATTGTCCGCCTTTCTTTTCACATGTTAGCAAACAAATTGGAAAAAAAACCAACCACATTAAGGAATGTTTGAGCTGACAGTTTTGCGGGAATAAGATGTTTTGACAGGGCTTAGTAAAATACACAAAACAACCATCCATAAATTACACTTCATAAATCGATCAATCTAAATAATACAAATGTAACAATGTTAAATTGATTTTTATCTATTATTTTAAAATATAGGCTATGTATTTTTTACAATATTATACTTCAATATCTGTCGCATAAACAGTTTATCTATCTATCTATCATGGAAGCCCCTTTCCACCACTGATTTTAGACCTTTTTTTCCTCGCAATTGAGAAGGTATCCTCTATAAATTTCTCAGTACTGTGAGACAACTGCAGAATTGCAAGATATATAGACAGAATTGCACGATATAAACTTGCATTTGCGAGAAATATAGTCGGAATTGTGTGATATATCAGTGCAGTCTCACAGAAATTCATACATATTTTAAGAGTTGGCTAATTCGTATAAATTTGTATGAATTCATATGATTTTTGCTAAATTGTATGTATTTTACGAGTTTATTTTACGTATTAATTTGTATGAATGACCTACACCTAACCCCGCCCCTAAACCTACCCATCACTGGGGTTTAGACAAATTGTACAAATTCATACAATCTCACTCTTTTTGTATGAATTAGCACAAATTTTCCACCTTGTACGAATGCTGTACATATGAATTGGTCGTGAGACTTATATTGAGAGTTATAAAGTCCAGTTCTGGGAATAAAAAAATACTGATAAGTTCTCATAAAATCTGAATTGCGAGTTTGTATCAGGTAATTCATAAAAAAAAAAAAAAAAATACATATATATATATATATATTTTTTTTTTTACAATATCATATTTAAATATATTTCTATCTATCTTATAAACAATTAATTTTGTTTACAACATAAAGTTTAAATATTTGTCTACCTATCTATTGTATAAACTATATAAATCTGTCCGGTTTAGGATTACCCTAACCCTAACACAACATATTAAATATGTTGTAGTGTCACGCCTGTAGCACCAAAGCCATGAAACTGTTCCAAATTTGCTGGAGCACAGCATGATAAATAGCAGGAAATTACCCTTCAAATTAATGGCCATGCAGAATTTATGCCTAAATGTGGGAATACCAAAGGGTTGGACCAAACTAACACCATGTTCTCCTTCGACAGAATAACAATGCCCATGTCTGACGCCCATGTTTGCTTCTCTTTTCTTGGCTGTTTGTGTGATCCCCATGTGCCCAGGAAAGCAACTCACTCTATCTTTAAGACTTGTGGCAGCTCTGCCGGCTTCATCTGGGGTACAGTTTTGGGATGTTATGTTGCTCTGAGGACAGTTTTTTCCTGTAATAGGAGAAAGAACAGAATGTGATTGCGATGTTCTGTGCATGTAAAATATATTTCCAAACAGGCTGATACAAGTTCAAATGGATCAGCTGTCTACTCGACTGATCCCAGACAAACCACAGCTCATTTACAGTCTACTCATGACAGCTAGAGATTGCTGCATGTCTGACATCTGCATGCATACTGTGACCTAAAGTACATTCTTGTGATTTCTGCCATTTCTGTTTTAATTGTTTTCGAAAAGGAGAAGATCATCATCATGGTATAAGGCATGGATTTAAGCCAAAATTTAAATGTAGCATTTTAAGACACAATTTCTCCAAAATAATTTTATCGAAAGAACAGTTCAGAAATGAATGAAATATGAACATATGCTGGAAATTAGATGAAAATGTATTCACTCTCTGGTCATTCAAGATGAGAGCAGTTTGTTTCTTTATAAGAAACATTTGCATTGCATCACTTGTTCACCAACGGATCCTCTGCAGTGAATGGGTGCCGTGAGAATTTAAATCGCTGATAAAAAACAATCACATTATTTCACAACATGTCCAGTCCATAAAATATCTCTTGTGGTGTAAAAAAACTGTATGTTTATAATAAACAAATCCATTATTAAGATGTTATGGGTGTATTTCTGGGTGAATTCACTGTTGAACACCTGCCATCTACTTGGGCATGTTAAAACTATAAATTAACTATTAAAAAAAATACTTTTAAATTATGAAATTGCACTGTTTGTAAATATTTAAGATAATGTGAAAGCAAAATTGGAGGTCAGCGAGATCTTGCATAATGTTTCTCCAAGACTTCAATTCTGTGAAAAGACATGTAGAGGCAATGGTATCTAAAAACAAGCCCGGTATGCTGAACACGTGCCAGTCAGAAGATCTACCGACAGAACAGAGCAAAGTATATAAAAACCAGATCCATGTCAATATAGATGACCAACAGCACATACATGTGAATAACGTGCCCTCCGTTTCCGTGTCACGGTGACGTAAACAGCGCTGCCTGGAAGTGGGGAAAGTGGGTGGCAGTGTGGTTTTGGGAAGGAGCCCAGATGCCTAGAGAAACATCTTCAGACTTTACACTCTCCTGTGACACCGTAGACAAGCACGTCACTTTGCGTTTTTGGCAGAAACTGAAGTAAAGGTTACATTTTGCTTCTCATACCCCGAGGGTGTGTAAATATTTTCTAAGCCCATGTCTGGTTGCATAGGGGATTAGGCAAGCCAATCTCTTTGCACGCTTCATTCCTAGACTCACGCCATTGAGACGGGATGCGTCGAGGACGGCGCGCTGCAAAGTTCACAGTTATTGCACAGAGAGCCGCATGCGTGATTCTCGCCTGTATGCGGGACAGCTCTTATAAAGTGTGAAGTCACGAACACCCACATGGGATTACTGCACGAGAGCTGCACATAATGTCACATCAGACAGGGCAAATGAGTCCTGCATGCCATGCAGCTCACATTCACAAATCTGCTCACACAGTTCACACGACATGAAGAAAAGTCACATGCAAAAGAGCAAAAGTATGTATGCATGTATAACATAACATAACATAATAAAATATTCTAATATAATTAGTGTCAAACGATCAATGGCGATTAATCGCATATAAAATAAAATATTTTCTTTGCATAATATTGTGTTTGTACCGTTTATAAAAAAAATATGTTATATATTTATATATTGTAAAAGAAAAAAATATATATACATTTGTTTGTATTTATATATACATCATAAATATATACAGTTTAACAAATGTATTATGTAAAAAACTCTTATTTTGGATGTGATTGATCATGATTAATTGTTTGAGAGCACTAAATATAATATAATATAATATAATATAATATAATATAATATAATATAATATAATATAATATAATATAATAT
>JAUCNO010000353.1:15046366-15059431 GCA_032353835.1 Enteromius viviparus
TAAAAATCCATATGAAAAAAACTTACGTCTCACTGTTCTCAGGTCAAATATTTATATGCGATTAAAATGCGATTAATTTCAATTAATTACAAAGCCTGTAATTAATTAGATAAATTTTTTTGATCAAGTCCCAGCCCTAATATATATAATCATATAAAAAAAAACATGCATATACATTTTAAGAATGTTAATGAATGCAATTAATTCAAAATCATTAACATGTTTGCAACAATTAATGAAGCATGTAAACCATACCAGTTTGATGATCTTGAAAGATGGGAGTTTATCACATTGAGCATCTACATAGGCTCAAGAACCTGTATGCCTGGTCGGTGGAAATTTCTGTTCTAACCCTTTAACCACGATGTGCTTGGGCTGGGCAATATATATCGAATGATATATTATGTGCATCCCATCAGTAAAGATGGTTTTTTGATTAGCAGTTAATCTCCGTCAGCTGTTTTCAAAAGGAAAACTAGTTTATAAACAGAGCCGTAGATCACTGACAAGCTTCACCATTGAATCACCCGTGAAACTCAACGCGTAGCTTCTCACTGATCTACGGCTCTGTTCATAAAGTGGAGCTGCATTTAAAAACAGCTGCTGGAGATTTACTGCTTTACGGCTTCACTGATGAGATGCGCATAATATATCGTTCCATATATATTGCCCAGCCCTACGTTGCGCTGTGTAAAATATTGAACAGAACCTCAAAACATCCCACCACTGTAGGGCCAGATGAGACACAATCTACATTCCTCAGCATGATAAAGCACACTGTGTAAACATATTTTTGGGAATTACAGTGCTGCCTTTTTGTAATCCTCATGGGAGGTTTCCACTTAAGAATTCAGAATGTTTTATCATGACATGAGTTTTTTTAGCTGGAGTAAAATGGAAACGTTGGCCAATTTCTTTTTTCTTTTTTTCTTCTGTAAAAAAAAAAAAATCTGTCATAAAACTTTAATTGACCCCCCTTCGCTAAAGGCTCAGAGTCAAGCTAAATAAAACGTTTGGAAGCTGTTCAAATTCGTTGGAGCTCATAAATGCGATCAAATCTACATGACTTGAAGGCAGTATTAATTACATGATTGAAAAGGCATTATATTCATATAATTATTTTTTGGCTTGGAAAGGTTTGATGAGACAGTCAAGGCCATCAACACTGGTTCATTTGGCCAGACACCAAAACATTCAGTTACTACTGATGGACACCACCTCAGAGAGCTTGTCAACCCCAACATCATGCAGGCCGCACCAGAGGTGGGTGCAAATAAGCTTCTCAACACCTTATCTTTATACATATATATATAAAAAAAGAATCTTAAATGCAAGGAAGATAATGCCATTTGTATTTGAGTTGCTTTGTGTGTCGGTCTGTTTATTCATGTGTTTGTGTTGTGTTAGTGGGTTGACGTGTCTGGTTGCGGCACCTCACGGAAGTCTTCCAACACTGTAAACAATACTCAGAAAAGTGAGCGCAGCAGACTCAGACTGCAGGACAAAGAGCTGCAGGAGATCTCAGATGGTGGCTGGTGTCTCAGCATGCACCAGCCTTGGGCTTCACTGCTTGTTAAGGGCATAAAAAGGTACAGTTCACTTGAAGACACAATAAAAATGAATTATGTCATCCCTAGCTCAGGAATATGACAATTCTCCAATTATAAATAATGCATGCGTCTGACTAGCAATTGCAAATGGTAAATTGTGTACACAAAAACACTGAACAAGCAAACAATAGTGTATTTAAACAGGTGTGTTTTTATTGACCATATGCAGTTTGCTTGTACATAAAGCATGCAAATAGACATAATGTTTCCAGCCATGGAACTATAGTCTTGTTAAATCAAGTTCAGCTAGTTATAATAGCAAGTGAAATATAACTTTTCTTGAATGCCAAGATCTCTTGCATTCCAGTTTTAAAAATGTATTCATTTATTGATTTTTTTTATTATGTTAGCAGGTCCTAAACCCAACACTTTACCCAACTCACCCAAGACAAGACAAAAAAAGCAACATAAAAAACACCAGCGTAACCGAATGTTAAACATAAACTAGCCTCCCTATTTTCTCATCTTGTTAAAAAATATGCATAAAATTGCATTCTTTTATTACAGATTTACAGGTTTTATAACCTCTTCCAGACCCGTGCAAAGCTTAACGGGAAGTGTAAAATTAGTTTTGAGTTTTTGTATTGAAAATCAATGCAGAAAGTAAATGTTTCAAGTCTGTTTAACATGATGCAATCGTGTTAAATAGTGCAAAAAAAAAAAATTGATATAAATATTGGCATTAAATCAAAATTGTTTAAATAAAGTGAACAGCATTAAAATAAACCTTTTATTAAATGTAACTTTAAAACTGGACAATATCATTAGGACAATATTTATTTTATGTTATGTTATGGCTGGTAGTAAAATTCTTTGTGCAGACAATATTTTTACAATTCCATCAAAAATAAATGTATCACTGATTTTGACTGAAAACTGTAGATTACTTTAAGAATGTATAATATATTGTGTCATATACGGAAACATTTCAAATGTTTTTTTAGTTGGTTTCCTTTATGTGTGTATATATAGCACTGCACATAACATTTCCTCTGTTTCTTGTGTTTGTGTAGGGTAGAAGGCAGAACGTGGTACACATCCCATAGGGGGCGCCTGTGGATTGCTGCTGCTGCTAACAAACCCACTCCTCAAGAGATTGCAGGGGTAGAGGCCATGTACCGCCACATTTACAAAGAAGGTGTGTTTAATGTCTTCAAGTACATGGCAGTAATACTAAAGCTGTCAGACTTGATCCCATCAGGCATGTCTGTAGACCGTAGTGCCTTTGTAATTCCACCTAACATTTAGCTTATTTCACCATCCAGAGCCCAAGTTTCCTGTGGAGTATCCCACAGGCTGTCTGCTGGGCTGTGTGAACGTCACGGATTGTCTCTCTCAGGAGCAGTTCAGGGAACAGGTCAGTGGCTTTTGCTGTCCTTCTTGGTATTCATCCATACAAAACATCCTATATCCCTTAAAGTGCTCTGAGCTTATTTGTTTAAGAAAGCATGGCATCTTGTGCTTAAATCATTAGCATCACCTGCTGTCTCCCAGCAACATCTGGAGCTCTTAAATACTCATGAGCTGTTACAAAGCAACTGAAAGTCATAAATGAGCCATTTGTTTGTTGTTGGATTATTTGCAGTGGCTCCAAAACATAAGTATAGCTTTGCAGATTTTCATGCAGCTGTGTATTGTTATAGTGTCGGCTGTATATGTAAATGATCAATGTGCACAAAGATATTCCAGTTTAAATGTCAGCAGTTCAGAGCTCAATAATGTGTTTCCCATCGTCCCGTGGACATTTGCTGAAGAATAAATGGGAGATCTGGGTGCAGTTAACACAAAGAAAGAGTACAGATTGTTGATTCGCACATGCTATACAAAGCTGTTTGAAAATCAGACCACCCAGGATGTTCAATTGTCGTGTTAATTGCGATTAATCGCATAAACAATAAACATGTTTCTTTGCATGTGTGTGTTCTGTGTATATTTATGTATACCGAAATATACATACAGTGCATATTTTGAAATATTTAGATGTATATATGAACATAATTTAAATGATAAATTATTTAAAATATAAACATAACCTATTTTTCTGAAATATACACTTGCAAGCGTGTGTGTTTATGTATACATAATAAATATAGACGGTTTCCATGACAAGATAAACAAACGTTACTGCGCATGTGTGTTTTTGTGGCCCTAATTTAAGTTCCAGTTGACATCCCAATAGAATAATTAACAACAGCTCAGTCCTTGTAGAGCAGATAATGTTTTTTTACAAGCAGATTTATTAAAAATGCAAATTTATTCTCTGCCAGCTGGAGGTGCTTTAAGCATGAGAAATGGAGGTTTAACCAGTAACAGCTGTAGAAAAGCAGCTCTGAGCTTACAAACGCTGCCTTCAGATGGAAAATGAAATGAAAACGACATCCATGAATGAAATTTTCTACAGACACTCTTCATTTAGAAATACAGTGATATAAACATGCACATGCCTCGGATCGATTTTAAACATGCGTTAAGTGCTCATGTTTATTCAGCAAAGTTTTTGGGAAAATCGGTCTGTTTAGATATTGTTACAGGTTGCAAATAAATAAATCGATGGGAAATGCATCCCACAGCTCAATAACCTGAGACCAACTTCGGCACTAACCATGGGTGGGTTTCCCAATAACGATTTATATTAGCGCTTAAGAGCGTTTTCTGCAAGTCATTTTACGTTTGTTATTGTTTCACGTGCGTTTCCCAAAAGTGCACTTAACACAAGCACATGTAGCCGTGCTTTAAGACAGTTGGTCAAGTGCTGAAATGTCAGTTTATATAATGGCTCATAATTGTATACATGCTAGTTTATTGAAATGTTAATCTAATGCTACGTTCCAAACAGGATATAATACACTATAATAAATATAGCTTAATATATAGTTCTAGTATAATATTAATATACTATACATTATTATAATAGTAATAATAATATATTTATGTTTAGTCATTTAGAATGCGATTTTATCCAAAGTGACTTGAAAATGAGGATAATTAAAGCAATCAAGATCCAAAAAAGAGCAATGATATACAATTCTATAACAAGTCTCAGTTAGCTTAAAGGGGTCATACGGCGGTATATGCACTTTTACAAGCTGTTTGGACAGAAATGTGTGTTGGGAGAGTGTGTACACAACCACCCTACAATGATAAAGATCCACCAGTAGTTTTCTTTTAATTTAATAAAATAAGTTGACCCTTCTAAAATCAAGCTATTGTTAAATGCATGCAGGTGTGGTGTCACACCGACAGAGGCCACTCCCACAATAGTTGATTGACAGCATCGTCCAGTGAGTTGATTGACTGGTGTCGTACCTCTGACCCGCCCTGAGATGCAGATACAAGCAAAACTCTTAAGCGATTGAGTTTTTTTTTTTGTTGCATGTATTAATAGAAGTAGCAGTAGACATTTACCCCCGACACAGGGAAGGATTATGAGTTGTGCATGGCCCTAGGCAAAACATTCGCATGGACCCCTGGGACAAACGGTCAGAAAAGGTTTGCACAATATTCGTGTGGGCCCTTCGGCAAAACGTTAGCACAACATCAGCACAACATTCTAGTGGACCCCTGCGTAACATGTAGACATGCAGATTGGTCAACACCAACACCACCACCACATCAACTCAAAGGCCCTCTCGCTTTGTTCAGGGGCCCTTGTAGGCAGATTGTCAAAGATGGTAGGCCCTGTAATGTAGTTCTTCATAGGTGTTGCAAATTGTTGTGGGCAAATTGCTGGCCCGGTCCGTAATCCATCCCTGCCCTGACATGAGAGTGACTGAAGATGCAGAGGATTAATGTTACTTTTGGTTCTGAGGGAAACGCTCCCTTGATCAACCGAAATGTGTTTATGTTCGCGCGAATCATTCATGATCCAGCCTCACCAACAGAAGCAGTGAGTATAATGCCTTTTAATAAATCTTTGCAAATCGCCTTTCCTAATAATGTGCAAATTAGCAAGTTTCACTTTGAATATGGCTAAAAAAAGATCTTTGAGAGTGCCTTGGAAAAGAGGGGCGGAGTCAGCAGAGCTTAAAAGCTTTAAAGGGGAAGTACACGGAACAGAGTGATTTCTAAAGAGCTGTTTGACAGGGTAAAAATTTCGTTTTTTTACTATCTTTGAGAAATTTTAAAACAAACTATATTACAAACTTTCCATTAAGATCATAAAGAATCATATCAGCTTGCGGAAAATTGGCTTTGTATGACTCCCTTAAGTCATGTTTGATTTGATACACTGGGCAAAAGCTTTTTAGGAAAAGAATGTGACTTATTCAGCAAGGATGTATTAAATTGGGCTACATTTATAATGATACAAAATATTAATATGAATTTATTCAATATGAAGCAGCACAACTGTTGTTAACTTGTAATGTTTCTTAAGCAGCAAATCAGCATATTAGAATGATTCTTGAAGGACAAGTGACACTGAAGACTGGAGCAATGATGCTGAAAATTCAGCTTTGCATCACAGGAATAAACTGCATTTTAAATACATTGCAAATTAGTCAGAAGTATAAGAGATGACAGTTTGAATGTTAAATAAAGTATTTTAATCTTTGACTGCAAGATTTCTTCTTCTAGAAAAATCCAGTGAAAGTGGTAACTGTTTATCATCCTGTTTAACATCACCTGGTACATTTCCAACATTTGTCATGCCCTGGATGACCGAGCGCTCTGGCATAAACCGGTTGGAGGTGTTTGCTCCTTTACCATAGCAACAGAACCTGATCGCACTGGCCACGCAGGAAGTGCTACAACAAGGACAACAGGAAGTGCCCTGGCTCCGTCGGCCAGGCTTCGAAGAATTCCAGGAAGTTATTGTACTGTGTGGAATGAGCACTGGAATGCAGCATGTCTGCGGAGCAGCGAGGTCCCTGGCCGTGTTGTGAGTCACCAGGAGACGGCTTTTGAAGATAACAGCTCGTTTTTTAATGCATATGTGGCATAACGCTGGCAGAGGCCTGACTTGATTTCTTCTTCACACGGCACAGACACATCATTAACTAAAACTGAAACTATTAAAAACACAATTCTTACTTGAAATAAAGCTAAAATATAAACGGAAAATTACAAACTTAAGCTAAATGAAAATTGCAAATGCTGGCAACCTGAAGCACTATCTGAATAACAATGACTAAATAAACTAATTAAATTGAAAAGGAACTAAAACCAAAAAATTTAAAATAAATAAGCCTAAACATTACTATTTGGAAAATAAATTGACCAAAAAAAAGCCTTGATTGCAAGCAGAGGAATGCTGTTCTTTTCACATAAAAAATTATTCTCTTAATTATTAAATTAAGGATGAACCACTGATGTTTCATGGACTATTTTAATGATGTACTTACTACCTTTCTGGGCCTTTAACGTTTCAGTTGTGTTGCTGTCTATGCAGGGTCAGAAAGCTCTCAGATTTCATCAAAAATATGTTTATTGTGTTACGAACACAAAAGAAGGTCTTACAGGTTTGTAACATGAGAGTGAGTAATTAATAACAGAATAATTTTTTTTGGTTGATCTATCCCAGGCAAGAATGTGCCCAGGCAAGAATCTATATGATTTATGTACCGAAGATGAACAAAGGTTTTATGAGTTTGAAACAACATGAGTAATGACAGATGATTCGTTTTTGAGTGAACTATGGCTTTAATAAAAATGAAACCAGATTTTGACATCTTCTAAGGGAAACATTAATGGCCATTGTGATGCTAGGATGTTGTGGCTGGTCGCCAGGGTGTTGCTACGTGTTCTGTGTGACATTTCAGTGCACAATTAGTTGCTAGGATGTTCTAGATGATAGCTTACTGGTTGCAGCCATTTCATTACATACAAAATCCAGTCACTTAGAAAAGTAAAGTAATGCTGTAAGTGAATCAGAATAGCATAAATGCATTATCATGTACCGTATGTTCACTGGGTGGGAAAAAATGTGTGGGCTTAAATCTGCTATTAATTCCTATTTTTCTTTCACTAACATCAGCATAAATAGGAAGTGAAGGGGATTTCAGTGACCTTCTGCTGATTCGCATCACTAATTCTATTATTATGCACTATGTGTTAAATATTTACTATTACAATTACACTTTGTTGTTTTAATAAATCTTGCAAACATTAACTGATTTGCTTTTTAAAAATACCTATGTACTGTATGTCTTATTCTAAATCTGCACTAAGACATCTTAATTAAAAAAGGAATCGTAGAGGAACCGTGTGATTCTTGGAAAGGTCAAATGCTTCTTAATTTGGAAGAAAGAGAAGTGAATCAGAAGAGTATACAATAAATGTAGCATCACATCCTGAATGTGTAGCAAAAAAAATAAATAAAAAAAAAATAATAATCATTGTCTTGAATAATTCTGCAAACGTTTCCCCTTTTTACACTAACATTAGCATTAACATGAACGGAAGGGCTTTTTAGTGACTTTTCACAATTTTACACACTGGGGCTTAGAATTGTATTCATGAATCAGTTTAAGTAGTAAACTTTAACATGAAACTTAACCCGGGCCATTTCTAAAGTATTATAGAAACTGCATAGAAACTTACTAAAAAGACTCGCAGCCACACAGCAATTATCCACAACACCTTAACTTCTAGGTGACAAGTGCTGTACGGCCAAACACTACTAAAATCTAATTAGCCTAGTCTACTCCTTTCCTCCAAACTAATGAGATTTTTATGCCATCTCTCAGTTTCTCTTTCATTTGATCCTCCTCTAGTTCCACAGGCTTAACTGGCAACATCCCTGGCCAATCAGAGCGAGGAACAGGAGCGTTCCGGAAGGTTCTGCCTGACAGTCGATCTCTTTAACGCGTGGACAGAGGTGCGCAGGCTGGAGGGCAGGGGTGTAAGGTCAAAGGTCAACCCTGGTGGATAAGCTTTAGCAGAAAACAAGACTTTGACAGTCTGAGCGACACACTTTCTTCTAACTGACAGGGAAAGCCTCAAAGCTCGTCAAAACAAACCTTCCCTTGACTGGCTTTTACTGGATTAACATAAGAAATCTGAAAGAGCCTAATAGTATATTAATTAATCACATCCTTTCCATATAGCTCTCTAAACTCCATTCTGGATATGACAACCTCAAATGCAAAGTTAAGTCAGAGGACAAAATTCCATTTGTCCGTTTCCTATTTTATCTCATGTAACTCATGTAAGTTCTATAAATGCATACAGTTAATTAATATACAGCAGCTCATAACTTACATTTTAAAGTTTGGATAAAAAATGATTGAGATCTCTCCCCAAGCTCTAGCAGAGACTGAAATTAAATAATTCAATGAACTGCTTTGACTGCAAAGTGTTTTAGAAACTGAAGGAAAAGAAGACAACATAAACAAACATGCATGCATTTATAAAATTTATAGTGAAATCCTCTTGATTTGATTTAGTTTTTAATTGAATTCAGAATTCAGTGCAAATAAAAGATCCAGAGTGAGTGAAGCAGCAGCAGGAACTTGTGTGTGTGTGTGTGTGTGTGTTTGCAGTGTCGACAGAGTGTTTTGGTATGTGATCCTATGGTGTGTTTGGTGTAGAAAATACCTTGTTGGCTCACACTCCTAGTGTGTGTTTCAGCAGTGAGGTTAATGACTCTGACCTCCAATGAATCCCTCCTGTTCCTACAATGTGTTTTAGGGAAACTCAGGAGATAAAGATCAGGATCTGTGTACCTGAAAATCACACACACTTTCATGCCATCCGACGGATAGCAAAGCAAGTGATAAACTGTGTTGAACATGGTGAAAGTGATGTAAACTTGATAGACTATTTCCATATAAATAGGTGATGAGCAAAATCGTTTGTAGCGGCATATGAATTGAAATGCCTTAACCTTAATACGAGTTTGAAAGCATTATATGTTCACAATGTAACCAAGTTCACAAATTTATAATCCCAAACATCTCCAATGAATGAATAGCACATTGTGGTCACTGGTAGTCTGATGTTCTGAGTATATAAAGCTAGATAGAAGATGAACGTATGGTATACTATTTACTTTTAGGTCATCCTTTTAAAACGATTTCAATACACTATATTTATAATTTTTTAAGATAATTTAATAACTTAGTATGTGGACGGATTTCTCAGGACTCAAGGCTCACTTTGTGCATACGTTTGTCGCCCTCTAGTGTTTATTCATGCAATGACATTAATAGCGCACTTGTTCCTCAACAGATCCCCAAACTCTGCAGGACACCCGCCCTCCAGGACCGGGTTTGGACAGCCCTGTGCTAGTGTGACACTGTTAATCATAACATTAGTAAATAATACATAGTTATCTCGAGCCCCACGGTTGAGAACCACAGACCTAGCGCGATCTACCAGCATTGCTTTCGCAATATGAAGATTTTAAAAGAAAGGTTTAAAAGACCCAATATTTTAAAGGCCATTAAATGTGCAATATGTAAGTTTGCTAGATTTCACATTTTTAAAACAATAAACAAAGGCGAAGTTTGATGAGGCTGTGAATGATGTTTTTCAAATATTTGGGAAGTTTTAGATTAACATAAATGCACAATTGCATAAAATATGTAAACATGTTTAAGTAATTGAAAATTTTAATTTAATCTTTTAGCATCTTTAATACTTCTTGAGTTACAGCCATTTAAACTTAAAAGAAAGAAAGAAAGAAAGAAAGAAAGAAAGAAAGAAAAGAATAGAAAACTATTTAAAATTCCCATTCTTTCAGCATATCTTCTATCGTATCGCTGTTACAATTCAATCTCCTTCCTCCAACCCCAGCTTTACCTGACTGAATGTGCAATCTCATCTGACTTTTGCTTTTTTTCCTGTATATAGTTCACTTTATTGAAAGTATTCTCTATCATTTATTTTGTGTTTTATACAATTCATGTAAATAGTGAAAATTTAGTTATAAATGCATACTGGATCTACAGCGGGTTTGACTTGTTGCTCTCCCAACTTTTCCCAGGCATGGCCACATGGACAGATGTGTTAAGTTTTGCTTCAGTGTTGGGCAAGCTACTTAGAAAATGTAGTGACCTAAGCTATCAGTTACTCAACATTGAATTAGCTAAAGCTACTACCGTGAGAAATGTAACAAGCTAAGCTACATCAACATGGCAAAAGTAGTTTAACTAAGCTTTAAATCAATTCTACCTTAGTGATAAAAAATGTCATTAAAACAGATAGGCATGCATAATTGTGCAATTATTTTTTTAACAATTGTTTCAAACCAATTTGGCAACAAAAACAACCATAATAAATAACAAAAGGTGTCGAGAGGGTGTATGTGCAGCTTAAACCACAGGACAAACCACATTAGTAGAATTATAAACTATATTCCAAACAGTACCAACATGGCAAAAAAACAGACCGTTGTCTCTTTTTTTGTATTGCCAGGGCGACTCCCCCCCTTAGGGATTAGTTCCTCTACCCTCTCTGCCATCTTTCCAAAAAGTATTCGCCCAAGCATGTTACGTGTCCGATGCAGAAGGTGGCGCTAACACCAAAAAGCTCATTGCCAACCGCAGTAAAAAGTCACTGTCAATATTACGGCTGCATTGGCCCGTGTATGGTGGTGGCGTCATATACATACTAGTCTCAGCCTCAGACGTCACGCCCAGTATATTGGCTGAACGTCTGATGCATATGATACAGTTTTCTGGAAACACTTCAGCAGTGTTGAAGTCATCAAAGATTGGTTGAATTTTACCGGATTTCCAGGGGCGTTAGTGTCGCGTGTATTTTTGGTCCGCCGGGAAACAAAGCGCAGACGTGTGATTGGAGGAAAAAAACCTGTCGTGTTTACATGAGTGACAATAAACATTTATTAAGATCAATTAAACGATGGATTCTCAAAAGTATACAGTACAATGTGTGTCCCCTCCTATCTATTATGGAGGATCAAGTGAAGTTACAGTACCTAACTGAGAAGGGAATAACTGCTGGCAAACATGAAACAACAGATGCTGACATCGCAGCTGACCAATTCAGTATTGTGTTCGGTTCTCCAGAATTGCTTGTGGGTGTTAAAAAGTGGAGAGATATGCTTCAAACAGATGTTTACCGCGAGCGTCTCATCAGGATTTTCAATGCTGAATGACTTGTTGCACGGTGTTCTGTTGTGGGGACATTTCCACGCCCCGAAAGGTGAATGAAACGAACGTCAGAAATGCTTGGGAAAATGTAACATTAGCTTGTGTGGACGCTACCGCACTACTTGATCAATTAAATAGCTTCGCTACTGAAAAGTTTTTTGATTCGGAAAACAGCGGCGCTACCAACACGCTACTGAAAAATGTAGTTCAAGAGTTTGCGCTTCCTTATAAGAAAGAGGATAAAGTTTAGTGTATTTGGCGTGCTGTCCAAGGGGGCGAGCAGAGAGGATGGCAGACATCAAACCCTAGAGGCTTGAACCCAAGCTAGAGCTAGAGCTCGGTGTCCGGCTCGGTCCTTGCATGCCTCGGTCCATAAATGGCAGAGAGGAGGTGGAGGAGGGAGGCGCAAAAGGCGAGGTGCGGAAGGAGAACGGGCTATTTATAGTGGGTTGCAGGAGATTTGATTGGGCAGGTGTAATGAGGAGATGGAAAGGGAGATGCAATGCCAGCTGTGACCAATCGTCCGCGCTCCTGCTCGAAAATAGTTTATTTGCAAAAACTTCGCTTAAACTAGCGTCCCTACTTTTAGCAACGCTACTGCCCATCACTGTTTTGCCTAGAACAGAACCCAGTCAACGATGTCACTATGAGCTCACAATATTCTCATGGTGCGGTCACAACTAAACACAACTAGTGAACTAAAACTGTAACCATACAGAGCTCTCACTGTGTGCTCATACTTTGTTCACAACATGAGGTCACTGCACAATCACAAAATATGAGGTCACATCACACTCACTGTGTGCTCATAATGTGGTCACTGTGTGCTCATACTGTGATCACTGTGTGGTCATAAAATGGTCACTGTGTGGTCATACTGAGATCACTGTGTGCTCATAATGTGGTCACTGTGTGGTCATACTGAGATCACTGTGTGGTCATAATGTGGTCACTGTGTGGTCATACTGAGATCACTGTGTTGTCATAAAGTGGTCACTGTGTGCTCATACTGAGATCACTGTGTGCTCATAAAGTGGTCACTGTGTGGTCATACTGAGATCACTGTGTGGTCACTGTGTGGTCATAATGTGGTCACTGTGTGGTCATACTGAGATCACTGTGTGGTCATAAAGTGGTCACTGTGTGCTCATACTGAGATCACTGTTTGGTCATAATGTGGTCACTGTGTGGTCATACTGAGATCACTGTATGGTCATAATGTGGTCACTGTGTGCTCATAATGTGGTCACTGTGTGGTCATACTGAGATCACTGTGTGGTCACTGTATGGTCATAATGTGGTCACTGTGTGGTCATAATGTGGTCACTGTGTGCTCATAATGTGGTCACTGTGTGGTCATACTGAGATCACTGTGTGGTCATAATGTGGTCACTGTGTGG
>JAUCNO010000353.1:15141668-15169072 GCA_032353835.1 Enteromius viviparus
CTAAAGACCTATGCGTCGACTTTTTTTCTTAACTGGTAGCATAACTGGAAGTGGCAGGTTTGCCTGCACCTTGCCGTTTGTCCAATTTAGGTACAGTAACACCGCAAATTAGAACGTAAAGGCAGGGTTTAGGAATGTGCAGTGTGAAACATCTGTTAATGAATACCCAGGATAAACCGCTGACCCCAGGTTTAATATAAGCAGTGTGAAACATGATTACAGATAACCCGGGATTCCATTTATCCGGGGTTTACGATAACCCTGGGTTAACAATTTCAAGTGTGAAAAGCCCTATAATGTATTTATTTTTGAAAGATATTGATAATAACTTAATAATAATGCATGGCTATGGTAATTGATAGGAAAGGATAGCATTTAGATTTTGATTGTTAGAAAATATTTTTTATTTTGAATAAATGCTTTTCTTAAACCTTTTATTCAGTATTGCAGTTTCCCCAAAAAAATATTTGGCAGCACAAGTTGCCAGCATTGATAATTCTGACAATAAATCAGCATATTAAAATTGATTTCATCATTCACGTAGCGTTTAAGACTGGAGTAATGACCTTGCATATCATAAATTGCATTTTAAATAAAATTGTAATAAACCCTCATTTAAATTGTAATATTATTTCACAATTTCTGTGTTTTTGATCAAATGAATGCAGCCTTGTTGAGCATTTAAAAAAAATCGTACAGATCCTTAACGTTTGTTCTCTCGTGCAAAATCTCCTGGCTAGTCATAATTCCAGCTGAATGTTTACAGAGAGAATCTAATGAGGGATTTGTCTCTGCTTTCTTTCTATAGTATCGCGGGTGAGTGTCCCTCAGGTGGCGCGTGTTTTATCAGAGGTGTATGGTGACCGTATGGCATCCAGCAGCGGGGACAGCGAGAGCTTTCCTCTGCAGCAGAAGCTTCTGGTCTGCTGTCTACTGCTGATCATCCGTAATGGCAAGAGCAAAGAGGTCCAGTTGGGCAAGGTGAGGCGTAATTCGATTAAACCCGAAGCTTGTTTCTAAACCCTGTAACTTAGAGGAAGGGAAGTCATTTTGAAGCTGATAACCGTATTTGTGTTCCCGCAGCTGTGTGAAGTGTACAGTAAGCTGTGTAAACAGAGGCAAGTGGGCGGTGTCGGACAGACTGAGTGTCTGTCTCTCTGCAGTCTGTTGGAGAGCAGAGGAATCCTCACACTCAAGAAGGCCAAGGAGGCTCGAATGACGAAAGTAAGAGCAGCTATGAATTATCAATGTAGTGTTCACGAGCCTTTAAGATTTTAATTGAATCGGTATCTTAATTGATTACAGGTAAATGAGGGGTCAATGTCAATATTTTCTTTCCTAGATCTCCCTGAAGATTGAAGAGCGAGATGTGGAGAATGCTTTGAAGGACCGAACTCTCCTTGGAAGCATATTAGCAGCTGGTCTGCCATGAATGACATCAGATTTTAATTTTTTTATTATTTTTTATTTTTGATCTCATTTATCGATATTTTAATGCTTTGATGTGAAAGTCTTGTTTAAAATGAGATGATGATGATGATTTGATCCAGAAGGGTTGATTTCTCCATTATGTTTGTGTCAAACATCTGCCTGCCTTTTTAAAGTGTAGGTTTTATTTTTTTTCTCCTTTTTATGTGTTCTTAGATTCTTCTGTTTCAAAACAGAAGACATTGCCGTTTATTTTATTTTGTACATCAGCTTTGTAATGGATTTGGTGAGATGTAAACTTTTAATAAAGCAGAATTGTACAGAATTTAAGATTGTTCCTGAGGTACTCAATTAAATCACATTTTTAAATCATTTAAAACAAGCCGGTAGAAGTTCTGCGTTTTGTGTGGCTTGCCAACCTTTGCGTGTCAGTGTAGTTTGTACATATTAAACGATTTCCTCTAATTCCACTTGTTACTAAAATTTTCATTTGTATGTTGACCAACAGTTTGGCTTAACGCAAACCAAAAGACGAAAGTAAAGGCCACCCTAGATGTAGATCTCAGGAAAAGACTGAGAAATTTAGCTTTATCACTTTTGTGGTGAATGGGTGCCATCAGAAAGAGCTGATAAAAACATCACACAGGCAGGTGAAGTGAGAACTAAATTCTGCAGGACACTGGCCCTTCAGGTTCAAGTTTGATGACCCCTGATGTAGATAATAAACAGAAGGGAACCCAAAATAGATCCCTGAGGAACCCCACAAGAGCCCTTAATAATCCATAACTTCCTGGACTCCAATGAAAAAGTCCTGTTGTCTTCTCGCATCAAAATTCACTGCACATTTGTTTAGAACTGATCTAGACTGGTAAACACTTGATCAGTGCATGTTTCTCTCCTGACACAGACAAGATGCCTTTCAGTGGATTATTGTGGTGTGCTTAGCTTTATCTGCTCTCATTCTGACGGCACCCATTCGCTGCAGTGTATCAGTTCCATCAAAGAAACGGTAAACTTTCATTTTTAGGTTAACTATTTCTTTATTGTATTTTTTTTTTAAACATTAACCATTTCAACCAAGTACTTGTTAAAATGAAGCACGTCACAAAGTATTAACATGATTTTATTTTATTTTTTTGGACAAAGTGTGAAGTAAAAACACTACAAAGAATCCCTTTGTCTGTTCTGCTTGCCTCCTTAGAGGAGTTAGTATTCAAACAAACATGAAGCTAGTTTTTATAACTCTCAAAGGTTTAATTGTTTGGTTAAACATTAGTCCCTTTCAATCAGCACAGCATTTATCACACAAATAAAAAAACTCCATAAACATTGCAATGCAAAACAAACAACATCAGTATTTCCTTGTCTATACATTAAGACAATTTTAGCAAAACAAATATATGGAGTGAAAAAAAAAAAACAAGTGGGAAAAAGTTAACGTAAAACTCATTATTCGACAGTCTCAGCGAGGGAGGAAACAAGGAGATGCACTGTATTGAGTTCTAAGCGCTGTAGGAAACAAATGCCGCTCAGCTCTGATCACCTGTCTAAAACCACCGTGAACGAAGCTGTAAAGCTGACCTCAGGTCACTTATTGTGAGATCACAAGTCTAAATCATTGATCGCATTTTCCAAAATCTTTAAAACTATAAAAAGCAACGTGATTATCATTATAAAATATTATAATAAAATCTCTTTGGCATAGTTAACCAGTCCTCTTACCAACAATGTATTAATGCACCCATAAGAAACACTAAAATATAACATTTTCTACAAAAAGACGTGTAAATTGCATCATGCTGTCATCCTTTTATGAAGGCAGGTTAAAGCTGTGCTCGATTCTGCCTCTCCCAGCACAGTGAAAATTGCATATATTACAGCAGTGTCAGTGTGTGTTTCTGAGAAATGGACCACAGGCGTCCAGCGATGGAAAAAAAAAAAAAACTGCCAGGAGTGTCTGTCTTTTCTATTTTTCATATCTTCCTCTTTCAGCGGCATTATCAGGCTGTAAAATAAATACACAACACTCAGTTTAATGCAGACTTTAGCACATACAGCCAGTCCTATTTAAGGATTTCGAGCAGTACTAACCTGTTATTAATCATAGTAGCCTCTGGCCATGGAGTTGTAACCCATGCCCGGCATGTACTCATCTTGCATCTCTGGATCTAGCGGTATGCCGTCTGTTTGTATGTTTTCATTGTACCCGTGAAATCCTGCGGGGCCGTAGCCATCGAGCTCTGTGGGAGACAACATTACAGAAAGTTAGCGATCTGCATAATGTCATGGCCTCTGCAGACTATATAGTTGTTAGAGACCTAACGGGCAGCCATGGAGATAATTAGCTTCCAAATCATAGCGAGAGAGACGATATACTAACCATCCTCCGGAAGGCCGGGTTCCATCATGCTGTTGTGTGCCTAAAACGCAACAAGGAAACGGTCAAGAAACCTGCGCTACCTGTATATATATTTATCATTAATTACCCCATTTGCTGGGATACTTCAAACCGCAATTACCTTTTTCATAAAAAATATCTTACCATAAATAATTTGTTTTAAGGATCACATATAATAAAATGTCTGAATGTGATTTTATTGTTACATACGCTCACAATATGTCACATTATGGAGATAAGCAAAGCAATTATATGTGCAATGTGTTCAAATAATGCACTAAATAGCCTCCAGACCACAAGGGGACAAACTCACCATCTCCCAAGCAGCAGGGTCGTGTTTGAAGAGCGAGTGTGTGAGCTCCACTGACACTCGTTTCTTATAGTCTGGGTTTTTGTCCTCAGAAATTCGGAAGAGAACAGCAGCAGCATAGGTGGCTAGAAGAAAGACAGCACCTTTGTTACGCGCTTAAGTCCAAATTATAGATCAGTGCTGATGTGAATGGGTAGCTTTTTTATACATCTGATGCACACTGGAACTTTGATTAGTGTCTATGCCAAGAAAAATTGGCTTTATTCTTATGCTAATGTATTCAATGCCATCTTTTTGGGATATTGGGCTGCTTCTCTCTCACTCACCGATCCCTTCGTTGCTGGAGTGAAGGAGCTCCATGAGAGGAGCGCAGGCTCCTTCCGAATCAATGATCTCAGCCGACTGTTTGTCGAGAGCCAGTTCACACAGAACACCAGCTGCCACACGCTTGACGTTATCCAGTGGAGAATACAACAGCTGCAGCGACAGAAAACAGATGTCTATTATACACTGACCATGTCAGATGCAGGGCAAAGACTGTACAAACCTTACATACGCATAAAAAACCCACCCATAACACAGTGGAAAGATGTAAGAGTTACCTGAACAAACAGAGGAATGGTGTCCATGCTGGCGATGGTGGCTTTGTTAACAGGGTCTCTGGCCATGATATGAAGAGCGCCAGTGCAGCCCTCCACGATCTCCTCCATTCTCACTCCATCCTGAGAGAGAGAGAAAAAGTTTAGTCGATTCAGCATAAATAGTAGTCTGTATGATGTATTCTGTGCGTAAGAATAGGAATTGTAAAGAATTTAACAATTCTGGTTTCCATTCCCCTCAATGGTTTTAGTTACTTCGCACTGATTTCTTTAAGGAACAACAATATTATTTAAGACATACATAAAAAGTATATCTACCGATTCAAGTCTCAGATGTTCATACCTGGTATGTTTGTTGAGTAGATGAACCGTGTTTCTGTGCATCTTGATGAGCTTTTGTAAGCAAAGTGACCAGTTTGGGAATGGCTTCTGCATCTCTCAAAGGACCCTGATTGGCTGGACACAGTGCCAGGTTACGGATCAGACCAACCACAGCCTGTGAGGAAGACAATAATTATATTGCACATTATAGGAGAACTACTCATTCAGACAGAGACCACCTATGACATATCATCCTGGTCCTTGCGAATTTAAGCACCAACCATGTTGTTTTTAATTTATTATTTTAATCTATTTCTTATTTTGTAATGCTTCGTCCACACCAGTAGGTGTCAGTATAAAGTCAAAAACCACTGTATAGCAAAATAAAAATAAATGAAAATTAATGCTGTCAAATGATTAATTGCATACAAAATATACATACAGTATGTATATAAAAACGTATCTTCGCATATTTATTATAAATATATAAATAAATATATATAAATTATATGAATATATAAATGCAATTTATATTATATATAAATACATTTAATATTATAAATACATCTTATACTTAATAAATATTCACAGTACACAAATGCGATTAATCGTCATTAATCATTTTACAGCACTAGTAAAAGTCGAATTAAAAAGAAGTATTAATGCGTCTTAATTTTTACGTTAATATAAAACATTTTATATTTTATAAAATAAAAAAATAATAAAATCACTTACCTTTATGACTGGCCAGTAGTAGGGCTGATTGAGCAATTTGACAATAGCCGGGATGCCGTAATGCATTCTCACTGCATTCTGTGCGGACTCGGCGTCCGGGTGCCGGCTGGTCAGGTGACGCAGGGCGCAGACGGCTGGCTCGATCACGTCTTGTTTTGAACCGGCCCTCAGGATGGTGTGAATCAGAGCCTCCACGCCGTTATTCTGGGTCACCTGTGTCTTGTTGCGTGTGTTGTTGCAGGTGAGGTTGGACAGGATGCCCGTGGCGCAGGTCAGCATGTTGATGTCATCAGAGGACAGCAGGCCAACCAACACTTGGAGCAGATTTTCCATTCCATCCTGCAGGAGGCGAGAGAGCGAGCATGTGTTTGCCTCACAAATACAAAGAATTCCTAGTGCTTGTGTTGGAATTAAGCAAAAATTATTGTTTTTAGTGGTTCTTTTTTTATTAAACTGGGAGGGTTGACATGATACATTAAATTAATCTCAATTAACTGAAACGTCACGATTCCGGGCATTAAAGCACTTTGTTCTTTAAGACAAACAAAAGTTACTGAAGGGGTACAAAAAATATTCACTGGATTTTTTCTGCACGTTAATTTAGAGTTAATCAAAAAACCTGTTTGGTTGCTGCATCTGACAAGTTTCTCAAGGTCCACAGGCAGTTCTGCATCAGACGTTGACTGGAGCCGGTCAGATGTTTACCAAGAGCTTGCATTCCACCTGAGAGACAGGAAATGTTAAATACACTTGTGATTAGTAGTGATTTTATAGTTAAATAAAACCATAAAAAGATCATAAATTACATTTTGACAAAAAAAACAAAACAAAAAAAAGTATTTAAAAAAATGAATTATATATTTATTTAAACATTAATAAATGCCAAAGCAATTTTTCCATTTCATTGTAAATAAAAACCTGAAATCATAACTGAAATAAAAATTATAATAAAAACTATAGATGTGCTATAAAAAAATAAATAAAATAAAAATGACAAACACAACAAAATTACAAAAACTTTTATTAAAATAAAAAATACAATATATACCTGGCAAAAAGCATAAGCTTGATAAAAAGCCACAAAAGTTCAGCTATTTGTCCACAGTAGATAGTAAGTGTGATGGATGTCTTAGCCAGCCCAACTACTGAAGCACACTATTTACTACATTTAGAAGAAGAGTTCTAAACTCACCAGCATCCACAATAGCAGGTTTGTTACTAGGACAGACTGAGAGCACTTTCAGCACACGGCTAGTGGTCCAGAGCAGCTTCTCGTAGTTGTAGGTCCTCATGATGTTCACCAGACCCTCAGGGCCCCCGTTAGCCAGGATAATGAGCTGAGAGAGAATCACACTGATGTTAACACATGACGCACCATCAAATTTTAAATAAACTCGATAAAGAAAATCTAAACAGGAAATCAACAACTAATACATTTATTTGTAATCAGAAGATACAACAACAAGCACCTTGCTCTCCTGGTTGCCGTAGGAAAGCAGCTGTAGGCAGTCGGTGGTGATGGCCAGAAACTTGGGGTTGCTTTTCTTCAGCAGGGGAACCATCCGCTGCAGACCGTCAGCCAGACGCACCGCCATCTTGGCTCCCTCCTGATGCAGAAGCAGATTGTGCAGGGTGGTGATGGCATAGAAAAGAACCGAATCCATCGGAGAGCTGCAAAAAGGGGTTATATGTTCAGATCAAGTGATTTATCGCTAATTTCCTAATAAATGAAGAATATCTGTTTCTAATAATGGAAAAAAAAATTATATATATATATATACATACACGCACACACACACATACCTACATACATATACATACATATACATATGCATATACACACATACATACATATATATACATATATACTTTTATATATATGCATAATATGCAATAAATGGCATGTAATCAAATGAAAGAAACCTGTTATGTGCAATAAGTGCAGAAATTAATACAGCTTTAGTTTAGGCTGAAATGCGTCATATAAACAATTTATAAATCAGCTTTTCACGTAGTTTCATGTCATTCAGATGACATGTGAGTGAAAAAATTACAGCAATAGTCTCATTTTCAGGTGAACTAGTCCTTTACTTCAGTGTGGCTCTCACCTCAGCATGCGCACCAGAGCGGGAATGCCTCCTGATTTGAAGATGGCGAGCAGCCCCTCGCGATGATGGGAAAGGTTGTGCAGGATGCTGGCTGTGGCGCGGGTCGTCTCCATGTCAGACGTGTTCTGCATGGCTCTTACTACAGCGGCCACCATCTGCGGGGACTGCATCAGAGCCCGGCGGGATGCCTCTTTGCGGGTCAGCTGGTTCACGATCATTGCCGCCTTATTCACCACGACCTGAAGCCACGAGAGATGGTCAGAGGACCGAAGATGCTATAGAAACAGCACAGACTGAATATCCCACACGAGCGGGTACCTGGTCCTCGTCGTTCAGGAGTTTGGTTAGCTCTGGAATGGCGCGGGTGGCAAGTTCGGCATCGTCCTGGTAGTTGATGAGATGAATGATGGCCGCTTTGAGCTGCTGAGATGGTTCGGCCAGCTTCTGTACATTGGTCTGCTGGGACGGATCCATTTGCGTGGAAAGGACGGCCGTTCCCTCCATCACTGTCTCGGGAAACATGGCCGCTCTTATGCGCTGGGCCCGAGTCATATTATACTGAGACTCCACTTCTATAGGAGAGAGAGACAAATATAGAACTATAAACTAACTTTTCTATGCTTGTTTTGCTGAAAGGGAATCAACATACTCTGGATACAATTGATGGAGATGATAAATGAACGCTAGATAATAGTTTTGATGTACACTATACAATAAACCATAATTTAATAATGATAAAACAATTTCTGCTTGATTTATTAAGCATAATTGTCTGTAATGTTTGCTGATTATTTACACTAAAATGTTTTATTTTAATTAGTTTTCCACACAAGCTTTCATGATTGCAGGTTGCCAGATGTCAAGTGTTAAAACCCCCTAATAAAAGCTATTTTGTTTTAAAGGGTTAGTTCGCCCAAAAATTAAATTGACCCTAATTTTTAATTTAATGTAAGATGCCCTTACTACTAGTTGTGTGGTCTCTATAGAGGGTCAGAAGCTCTTAAATGTCATTAAAAATACTTTTATTTGTGTTCCAAAAATGAACGAAGGTCTTCTGGGTTTGAAACGACATGGGAGTGAGTAATTTATGACTGAATTTTCATTTCCAGGTGAACCATCCCTTTAAACAAATGCATTTTGAGCTCAGTGGTTTACTTAATGTTTCCAACCTGGCAACACACACTCAACGCAGAGCTGGTAACACCACCAGATATATAAAACTGTAATATAGCCAGTCTGTTTATCTTCAGTGAAAGTGTGACAATTCTAAGGAAATTTATTACATTTTAAACTCTAATCATGCTTAATAATGGTGATGAACTGTTTAATTGTTATCGTGCAGCCCTAGTGTGTGATGGGGTTTGCACCTGCAGGGTTCTCTGTGAATGTGGTGCTGTAGGTGAATTTCTTGGTGCTGTACTCTGTTCCATCTTCATCTGAGCGAACCGTAGTGGCTCCTGACTGGATGCCTGAATCTGTCCCGTAATACGACTGCTGCCACTCTGTGACTTTCACAGCGCCTGGGGCCTCTGCCACTGAAACACACATATACAACATGAGTTTGAATTGATCTATTGCCTCTTTTGTTCGATCAAAATCATACAAAACACCCACTGAAGTTACTACTATAATAAATTGAAACCTGATGACAGATGACCTATTGAATCTATGAAGCTATTAAAAAAAGAATAACACAGCACAGAACTCATAAAAAAATACTACTCAAACAAAAAATAACTACTAAACTGACTTTATATTTTTATTAGGGATGCACAATATATTAGCTATATTTTTAGAGATATTTTAATGAATCAGTATCAGTTAATATTGGATATTAGATATTTAGTTGTGCTTGCTCTTTTTTTTAAATAAATTTTTTGACAATTTTACACTTTTTTTTGCCATCATGCAACACAATGCTCAATGTAAATTAATCTTTAAAGAAATAAAAATTATTTGAGTAAATATATATATAAATGTATTCTGTTTTTTATACTTAAAGCATTTAAAAAGTTAGGCTTTTAGTATTTTTTACCCCTTATTTTCATTTTTACATAAAACAATACATTAAAAATGTCTGTGATTAACAGCAATAACATAAAAATATTAATCTGGCTTTGGGCATTACATAGAGGTATAATAATGTGGCAATAGCATCTACTTACTGTGCATTTCCATTTTGGCCTCTTGGACTCAAACCAAACAGTCCAAAAGTAAAACCTGCAAAAAAAAGAAACAATCACAGATCAAACAAATATTAAAACTGACTTAGAACATAAGTAATATCCTGTAATCTGTTCTTGACCAGCAGGACAAAACAGCTTTAGAAACTGAAGTTCGAACAAACACAAGCAACTGAAACTGGTGCAGAGGATCATGGGAGAAGAGGGCGGGCGGCTGTGATGGGGGAATGTCAGCGGTAGTTTTTGACCCTTGGCTTCTCAAACAAGGCGTGAGAGCTAATCCTTGATTGCAAGCACAACAACCTCACAAAACCGGCTCTGCGTGTTTGAACATTCACACACCCCTACACAACAAAGCCCTTCTCTTCTCCAGCTGATTTAAACACATCGCTGCACTGTACATTTCAGACAAAAGCTCAGTATTGGAGGGGTATGCTTCTTAAAATCCATATACAAGTTAAAACGAGGCAGTAAAAACCTTGTTCTCAAAATAACAAGATGCAATATGTTTTTTTCCTTTCACTTTTATCTGCACCTTGTGGCTTCACTTGATCTCCTCCTCATCATACGTTATCAATTATTTCTCTCCGACCCTCCTTCAGCACATCCTCCATTTCTCTTGCTCTTTTTATAGCACATTCTGACTGTGTCTAACCAAACCTTTGAACCCCAGAGTTGAAGAAGAGTAATTATCAGAAAGGTTAGTATAGATTCTTGCATTTTTGCTATATGTTTTGGTTTAGCCTAAACATTTAATCGACACTTAAAAAAAGATATAAATCACCAGATTTATTTCTATTGCTCTGTTATACGCAAATCTCTGTTTGGGAGGAGTTAAATAATAATAAAAAAAAAACAGATGCCGGTCAAGTCAAGTCTTGTGTGCACCTCAAACAACCTACTGAAGCAGTCTGATTAGATCTAGAATGAGTCTTGAAAGACATTTGCATTCTTTTTTTTACATAACTGGATATGAACAAATGCATAAAATGACCAAGTTTGAATAAATACAGCAGAGAGGACAGATATTCAACATATTTGATGTTGAACCAATAATTATTGTGATAATAAATTATTTCAGAATAACTGGATAAAAGCATTTAGCATTTAATGAAACCTATATAAATTGATGTTTATTTTGATATAGTTATATATTTATTTATAATCAATGTAGTAAATATGATTTATAAGGTTTATGATTTTTAATTTCAGCCAATCATTTATCTAAAAAAAAAAAGTGCGTAACATCTGGTTAAATGGATTAAAAACATTCTATTTTTATTTATAATAGTGTTTATTGTCTGATTACGTGAATTAAAAAGGCTAACTTTAAACTTATATTAACTTATACACTTATATATATATATATTTAGTGCATTAATATTTTTGTATATATATAAATGCTATAAAATATCTAAAACGTATATATGTATAAACAATATAACTATAATATGATTAATTTTTAAAGCAGCAGAACAATTTTAATCAAACATATGGCAAAGAAAAACAAAAGCACAAACACACATATACTTTTTTATTGCTAATAAACAAAAAAAAGACCTGACCTAAGCAACTCAGCACATTATTCTGATCATTATTCCTAAAAGAGGTGCGAAAGAACATCCTGATTAGTTTATTAGAGCAGCCAATGAGCACCAGCAAAGCCTTTGAATTATAAAACATCAGTCTGAATTAACCAAGCACCTAAATGCACAGTGAAGTAGTTTCATGGATTCATTCCAATAAACTTTTCAAAATGCACGTAATCAGTGGCTTGAGTTTCCCCAACCAGCAGGAACGCCTGGCCACAGCCCTGCAAACAACCGGATCATAAAAATGAAAGTTAGATTTTAGACCGTCTCGGAAAAATACATACTGTAGGCCTGTTTTACAGAACATCATGAGACCAGGCTGAACGCATACTTTGAATGCCTTGCATGTCGACACTCGAAGAGACTGTACACACACACACACACACGTGCTGCGCTGCCACTAAGAGCAGAGTTTTTCAGCAAACAGTTTCTCTAAACCACACAACAGCAATACTAAGCATATATCAGATGGTTTGCAAAGCTTGTGGTTGTTTATTTGTGCCAAAATGTGCCTAGCGCTGACACAAATAGTCTTTTCGTGTGTTACTACACATCACTGAAACGCTTCTTTAGAGTTAGTTTTACTTATAAAAGTTGAACTCCCTTCACGTCAGGACACACCTAACTGGGTGTAACCAAGTCAAAACCTGTCAAAACACGTAAAACGCAACACGCAGCGACTCCTGCAAGCCCTGCAGGTGAACGCTAGCAAGTGTCTGTGTGAACACTGGGTGTGGGTGTTTTCTCAAGCTCCCTGTCTAGTGTGCTACAGAATCACTTTTACACACCCATTTTAGTACGTTCATGCACTGTGCTGCAATTCACAACAAAAAAGAAGCAATAAAACTCAGCAGATTATGACAGATTAGGCGATATAGCATTCAAGGTCTTACAGATTTTCAATTCTAGTTGGTTTTACAAGTGCATACTTGCATGCAGATACTAGTTCTGTTTTAAAGGGTGAGGTCAATCACACAATTACAGTGACACGCCCAAATGATATTACATGACAGATGAACCCGAGAAATCTCTAAGATCGGCAGTGGGCTCTTGATTTGAGGCAGTAAACAGATTTGGGACTTGGACTGCAGTTTATGTATGAACCTCACACATTTTGGACACCGAATTTGTGAGTGCAAAAAAATCCACCTCAAAAAATATTTAGAAGTAAAAACAAGGTAAAAAAAAAGGTATTAATAAACTTCTCCCGCACAAACTCAAATTACTAACTCCTTCAACACCTACTCAAGATGCCGGAAATCACTAGCAATTTTTAAGTAATTTTACAAAACTTTGCTTTGAAACAATAACAATAAAAGTATCACTATTGAGTATGCATGAGAGAACCAACCGCGTGGCCATCTTTAGAATTTTGTTTTTAAACTTCCATTTTCTGGTAGCTCTATAGAATTAAAGAAGAGGAATTAGCTAGTGAAGGTACTATTACAGAGTTAACGGACGTTATCATGAGCATTGTAATGTCATAAATTGGATGTCATAAGAAATAAAGATTTTAAAACAAGCCATCCTTTCATAAATTTGTATGACCTTACCTTCGCCTGCACGTTCGAAAATGTCGTAAGTTTTAAAAAAATATATTTTTGATACTTGGATTTGGTGTTGCCGACTTTGTTCTTACCTTCACTGTGGAAATACAGGGCGGAGCTACAGCTACATGCATTCTCTTTGTTAAAGTTTAACAAAAGGCCATTTGTCGAATAAAAAACGGAGAAAAATTGCGTTTGTAAAAAAAACGCATTTGTACCAGATTCACAGCTGTAATTTTTGCCTATGCGACTGCTCACATGTTCGGCTTCTTGTGCTTCTTCACTGTTTTGATCCAATGATTGATTACTACAGACCATGTGTAACAGCGCCCCCTACATGGAAAGCTGGGAATTTCTGTCAATACCAGGGAAAGGGTTAATGACTTGAGACCAACACACACACACTTATATATATATATGTCCATGTATGTTACTTTTAAAGATACAACGGTGTGCAGTATGAGGGGGAAATGATTGTTGAACCACTGATACACTGCTGATATGAGGTGTGTACTGTAGACTTTGGAATTCACACACAGTTGGGATGATGAGTAGTTAATGAGTACAAGTTTATTACTGTACATTCGATTTCACACTGAGAAAAGCAAGCAACGAATGTCACACGCCCTTCAGAATCACCACCCTCCCCCACCTGCCCTGCTCCACCCACCGTCCCTGCCTAACAGACCCAGAGCCTCCGACAGCTTACGAGGCTGGGATGTGTTTGACTCACGCCGAGAGGAATCAGAGCAGGTTGTGGATATGACACATCCCAGAGCTGATTCCCAAAACTCTAATCCTGGTGTGACATTCCACAATAGTCCACTGTGTGCTTACGGCCCTACAGTACTCTCCCAAACACTTTCTCTTATACACACCCTGCCAATGACTTTCTGTCACGTACTGACATATATTTATTAAATCATGGCCAACATTCATCACGTCAACACTGATGTATTTCTTTCATAAGTCAGCTTCAGTAGCCTTTTTATGTTATCATTAACATATGAAAAATATGTACATATAATTATATATAATATACATTAATGTGTGTATGTATGCATGTATGTGTGTGTGTATACTTGTTTTTCCCCCCTTTTCTTTTACTTTAAACAACAATGGAGCTATACTTCACTTAACTTCTGGGGTTTCTTCTTAGCAGTAAATAAAGAAGTGTTTTGAAAAAGTCAGCCTTGAATAGTATTTAATGATTAATTAAATCTTAATAAAAATTAGATTTGAGCTGTTTCAAATGGTGAAAGCTTAGCGAATATACCCACGCACAAATATATACAAATATTAAAATATTTTGTATAAGTACGATAAGTTGAAAGCTATCTTCATTTTGTGGTGGGCAATAAACCATTTTAATGATAAAATTATATACAATACATTAAAACAAACAAAAATAAAAATACAAAATAACAAAATAAAATACTTAAAATATAAAATGTTTTAAAATATAAAAAAAGTATATAGGGGTACAAAATTAAATATCCAAAAATAACAAATAACCATTGTTTTACCAATATATCTTGTTTCCACATTAGAAATGAATGATACAATACAGTAAAAAAAAGAGTAATATTTTAAGTAAAGCATCTGCTCATTCAAAAGAGAATTATTGTTTGTGCAATGTTGCAGTCTTTACTAAAGGTTACGAAGTGTAGAAACTATTTTGCTAGTAAACTTCAAAAATAATTGCAAGAAATAGCAAGTAACACATTGGATTAAACGTAAACATTTTAAGAAAAAAAAAGAGGAAATAGTATTTAATGTAAAACTAATGGCAAATATCTTCAAAAATATATAACTTTAAAAATCATTTCTGTACATGTGTTTGGTGACTTGTGTAAAATAATAAATAAATAAAAGGAAAAGCAGTAACTATTGAGGCCAAATTCAGAAACTTTTAAATTGTTTGCAGTCCTATCTTTTTTAGCTCGTGTACACAAAATCACTGGGTTTTACTCAGTCACATTTCTCGCTCTCACATGACCTGACAGCTAAAGAATGTCAGAATCAGATGTGCTGATGGTGCTCATACACAGAACAATACTGAGGACTGATCTGGCTCTCACTGCCCTGCCCTCGGGACAGAGACAGACAGGGAGTTGGTTGATATGACTCAGGTGTGTGTGGTCTTCTGCTCCGAGGAAATCCGAAGATTTCCAATAGTGTGTAGAACTGATAACGTGTGCGTCAATGAGATGATGCTTATTTCTTTGTCTTATATATTATGCATTCTAAAATAAATTAAAAAGCAATTTGCAAAGACTTAAATTTCAGAATTTCTATACTAATATAATTTATATACATGTATTTAAGGATTTTATCTTCTGTTATTGTATTTTTAACCTTCTTTGTTCATTTAATAATGATATTTGGTCCTTATTGTAAAGCTTCTTGTTGCAAAGGTGTTATTTAAAAAAATATATATATATATTTATTTTTTTGTCAGAAATGTCAGAAATTTTTTGGTATTATACTATAAGCCTATACTGCGCCTTAAAACAATACTATTGTTACTACTATTATAATATTATTATTTCTTAAAAATAATTTACCAAAACTGCTTCTCTGCTTGATTAAAAGTTTTTCAAAATCCTAGGAAACCAACATTATTACTTTGCTTTAATCCAAAAACAAACATCCTCCACGGATATAACATTGATCATAATATCTCAGTATACTCTGGGCAGGCTTTATTTTTACAGTGACCATAATGAGCCATTACCACATTTACATCTGAATTACTGCCAGAAAACAGCCATTTTGGTTTAAGAGTCATTCTCCAGAGATTACACAGCTTCTATGTCTCATAGCTTTAAATCAGTAGCATGAAATCCAAAGCCACCCACACAGGAGAAGACACACACACACACACACACACACACACACACACATACTGTTAATGACTTTGTGACCTGGCTGCTACCGGCTGAGCCCATACTGCTAAGAGCCTGCTGTGTCTGAGATCTCCCCAGACACTTTGCTTGCTTCCGCCGAGGACAGAAAGTGGGCGAGCAGGTGGTCTGCACTGGCTCAGGTCCGCCGCTTTCTTTAACCCCAGATGAAAAGCACACACAGGCCTCTTAAAATGTAGACACATCCAATTACACACTTATCATAGGAGGTCAAATGATCAAATGAACTCAGCGAGTTATAATGTACATATCCGACTGCAGCTGCACACCCTCAGAATAATGGATAGCTATTAGTGAGGACAATTTGCAAGGCCTATAATGAAATCGGAAAATGTGTGCAACATTAGAGGTTTTCATTCACCCTACTACAGAAATTTACGGCCCATTAATACAGCTAGCTTTTCTAATGCAATGTATGGGTGCTATACCAGCCTCTTGGCTGACTTGACGTACAACGTAAAATATACCATAATTAAAATTTTTAGGTGAGCTAATCCTTTCAGCCACTGAAACTCAATCAGCAGCGAAAAATAACTCATTTAGCTATACGTTTCAGAGAGCTGTCAGAATTAATTTTGCCCTTTTTAAAAGCCTCTAACAGAAATACACACACGCACACACACATATCAAAATGTGCGTCTTTGCAAGTATACTCAAACACTTGAGCTGAGAAAGAAAACATGTACACTGAATTCGGGCAGCTCTTAAAGTGACAGTAGTCTAATATTCCTATTCTCATTAATCAAACGACAAAAGATAGAAAATCTCTCAATGTTTTTAACTAAATAAATTTTGCAACTTTAATAATAAGAAATGTATTATTTCATTTGCAGTATTTTGGTCCTGTTGCTTGTAATTATTCATTTCTCTTTCCTGTTTATTTGCTGACTATTTACTTGTCTTCAGTGAAGAAAAATTGATATCACAGAGACCTTATTTAAAGCTAAAATAACGATATTGTAATATATATTGTTTCTATAAAATAAAATTATTCGTTTCGTCGCATAAGATTTTGGTCATAGCGCGCACCCCAATTCAATGTCTCATGAAGAAATATTTGTTTTACATTTCATATTACTTCATATTCCTAAAACAATTGCACTCAAATTTCCCATTTGTCCAACCTCAAATAATTTATATGCAAAATACAGTACAACCACTTTTTCATCGTGTGGCCAATCGACACAAAACCATATATATATATACTGTATATATATTCAGATCATGTTGCACAGCACTACAGTAAAACACATATCTTGTAAGGTAATTATGAGATAAACACATAGACACGATTAGTTGGCAGCAGTAGGTAAACCCCTTTTGAAGCTGCTGAACACCACAGTGAGATATCCAAGCATGTATGAACAGGCTGCAGTATTTTCCTCCTCAAGCTAAACCATTAGCGCCATTAAATCACATGCACTTCTATGAAAGACAATGATAACGACTAACATGCATATTAGAAATATGCTTAACTGCACATTTTCAAAGCTACTTGTCGTGGTCTTTAGGACCAACTGCATTTTAAGGGCGCTTTCTTTCTCGAAAAGAATAAAGGAACGAAACAAAATATAAGGATTCTAGAGCAGGGGTGTCAAACTCAATTCCTGGAGGGCCTGAGCCCTGCAGAGTTTAGATGCAACCCTAATTAAACACACCTGATCCAACTAATCAAGTCCTTCAAAACTGCATATTATGTGTGTTGAAGCAGGCTTGGAACTAAACTCTGCAGGGCTCCGGCCCTCTAGGAACTGAGTTTGACACCCCTGATCTAAAGGCTTTAGCTCTGGGTGTTTATTTCATCATCTTTATTCTTATAGTTAATCATATTTTGATTGTCTTTTAAGGAATCATCTGAAGCCATGTTATAGTTTGTTTTGAGCAAACTGAAATTCAGACCGTAGCTCTCAAATCTCATTTGTTTGGGTGAAACAAAGGTTAAAAGGTAGCAGGTTCGTTGTTATCTGCTTCCATCCAAATTGTAAATGTTATTTAAGCTAAATTTATTTATGCATTTGTAAATATGGTGTAAATCAAAATTAGCATGAGTGTTATTTTCGTTTTTTTAATATGTTATTATGCTATTTATTTTGTGTTAGTTCAAGATTTAATAATATAATTTTGTCCTTTAGTTGTTTGTAAAGTTTTTTTTAAATATATCTATTTAGCCTTGACGTGTAACAAGAGTTTAGCCGCTAACTATAAGCATCTTAGTTTTTGTACTTCTGCTTGCATCAGGCTTGCATTTTGGACATTATATTTGAAATTTGATGCTTACATAAAGCATTTTTTGGCTCAAATACGATACACAAATGTTAAATACCATCGGTGTGTCTCTTAAGCAAATAATGCACAGAGTTTCTATTGTTACGTCCAAATAAGATTTGAGAGATGTTGGTCTGTCGTATGACTCAAATCGTATGGATTACTTTAATGGTGCTCTTTTGTCCTTTTGGGAGCTTCAGATGTCCAAAATACATGTAGGCTTTGAATGAATGGAAAATATCAGCTTGGAGATTTTCAAAAATACTTTGTGTGAAGAAAGCAAGTCATTGGTTTGGAATGAGATGAGTAGAAATTCATATTTGGGTAAACGATTATGGACGTTAACCTTTTACAATAACCTTTGAAATGAAAACTGGCAGCATTCTTCAGCCTGTTACGGTATGTTATATAAAAGTAAGTGGAGGTGACCGGAGGAAAGTTATTTTGGCTTAATGTGAGCCTTGGTTTTTTAGAAATGTCCCTAAAGTGACATCAGTGACCACTCTCTAGATGTCAGATGTCATTTGTTTCCCTTATTTTATCCGTTTTCCACAGGCGACAATGTGATATGCGGTAGCTACGACTGTCGTCTGCCCTGGTTCGATCTGGACCTGTCCACCAAACCATACAAAGTTCTCCGGTGAGTCAGCACGAGCAGGTTTTTATAATTTGGACAGTCTGGGGCAGACTTGAGGGAAATTGTTGGTAATGCTGGGCCTGTCAAATGAACGAATGTCTCCTTCTGGGACTTGGAGCGGTTCTGTGTAACGTCCTTCTGCTGTCGGGACGCTGACGGGTCTGTCTTGTGTCTCTGTCCATACAGACATCATAAGAAGGCTCTGAGGAGCGTGGCCTACCACAGGCAATACCCACTGTTCGCGTCCGGCTCTGATGACGGCAGCGTCATCGTCTGTCACGGGATGGTCTACAAGTGAGTCTGATCATCTTCCTGTTCCCCTATGTTTTATTTTTTTTCCCAATAGCGTACTAGCAGTAAATAGTATGTGTTCTGTGCATACTGTACATAATGTGTTCCATAAGCTAATTTGCTCTACGCATATTATATCTGCACTAGCATCTGCAGTATACTCAACTTTCCATTTTCAGTGTAACAAATTAACTAGAAGTAATATTAGATGTCATTTCCAATATCTTTCTTGACCCTGTTTCAGTGGACTTCCAAAACTCAGAATTGAGGTCATGTGACAGGAAAGCAGAATTTAAAAAACGGGCAGTATACAGTATATGCTGTACTTAGTATGGCAGTATTTTATTTTGAACTTGATGGAAGTTTGAGCGCTTCTATACTAATAAAGTACATATTGTGCAGTTTGTGTATTGCACACGACTTTAAAATAACATGAAATATTCATGAATGAATAAATAAATGTCTGGTGCTGACTAGTTTAAATCTATAAATGTATGTAATAAAATAAATTCTTGAAATAAATGAATATTATGACACATTTTGCAGTATACAATGATATTCAAAACATAATGTTTATTAGTAATGCCGGCTAGTTTAAATATATACATTTCTATAATTAAATATTATAAATAAATGCCCACCACTTTAAATAAATAAATATAATCATGTAATATATATGAATAATGTATAATAGAATATATTAAAGTATAATGGTAGTAGTTCTCTCATGTCTTTCTTTTCTCCCAGGCATGTGAGAGAAGCATGTGTGTATCTGCAGGGGTAGACTATCATTCCTGCAGTTTGGTCAGAAGCGCTCTTTGAGCGGAGCTAATGATCCGTGTATGGTACAGGGCAAGCAAGATCTGGATGAAAAGCCTTCATCAGCTGGGCTTAATAGATCTCTTTATACTCAAACTGAGGATGTCATGTTATTTTTCCACTTCTTACTTTACCCTGTCAAACTGTTGATGCATATACAGCAAACCATATTTCCAGAATTCACTGTTTTATGGCCGTTATGGCCCTCAAACAGTCAGAAGAAATGGCCAACAGACTTTACCACAAAATTTTGGTAGAGAGGGAACTGTTTTCGTTGGGATGGGACAGGATTATTGACTAAGCTAAAAATAGAGCTGATATAGTAAGGTGATCTGGTCTGTTAGCAGTTTATACTTTTTTTATTTAGTTTTTTATTTGAGGTTTGATTATTAAGAGTTAAGTGTTAGTGTTTACATTAAAAGCTGACTCATTGAATTGTTTCTTTTAGTTTTGACATCTTTCCAATTGAAATACATCTTTGAGCTAGCTTACTAACTTTTGATACATTTTTATTAGAAACATTTTGTGAACTTATGGATACATTTGTGGTCAAAATGACAATTTTTTTAATAAACCAGTTTGACAAATATTTTTGTACTCTATAAATTCTCTGTGTAAAATAGTGTTCAAGATGTTATAATTTAATAAATGTATTTAAAAACTAAACACAATAAAATCTGTGCATAAAAGACATTTAAGATATTCTATTTTTAAAAATAATTCTAGTTTATAATTATAGTATTCAAATTTTTTACATGTGGTAAAAAAATAACTTTGCAATGTGATGTAAAAATGTACAGATTTGGGTTTTATTAATTGTATTACTATAATACTGAAAACATAAAAAAATTAATTCATAATTAAATATTTAGTAGTAATAATACATTTGTTTGTAACATATCTTATACTCAAGGCTATTTTTATTCACTAAAAAATAAAAACAATATACACAAATTCTATTTAAAAAGAAAAATAAAATATCTTATTATTTAAGAAGTTGAAAATACATTAGAAAGGCAGCTAAGGTAAATTAAGACATGGTAAAATGTCTCAAAGTTAGTTTAATATGAGTTAGTTGAATCTGTTAAGTTTAATAAAAATCAACTTGTGGGTCATAAAAGTGGCCGTAGTTGAAGAAACATCTATTGGCAGAAAAAAATGGAGGAATTTAAGAACTGTTATTGGAGCCAGACTTCATGAAAATCGTTATTCAGAGCCAGTTATGAATAACACTAACCTTTCTAATGTCTGTGTGTTTATCCTACAGTGACTTGCTGCAGAATCCTCTGATTGTCCCAGTGAAGGTTTTGAAGGGTCACACCATCACTCATGACCTTGGGGTCCTCGACGTGACCTTCCACCCAACCCAACCCTGGGTGTTTTCCTCAGGGTCCGACGGAACAGTCCGTCTTTTCACCTAGAGAACAAAACGAAAACACCCCTCCATCAGGAGCCATGACCTCAAGTTTTCTAAACCAGAAATTACACGCCAGTTACAACTCGATGAGGTTTTTTAAACTTGCTGCTCTCCGAGGACATTGACATGTTGCTGGCAGGAATCAAGAGCATGATCTGATATTGAACATGTCATTATAATATGTGTTTTGAGCTATGTTTTGCCTTTTTTGTGTTAGAAGAAAATACATCCAGCCGCTCATAGATTCCCACAGGACTCGAATGCAACTTTAAAAGAGAGACAGGTTTGGTTTCAAACCCAAAACTGTGCTCGCTCGGAAAGGCCCATTTCCGTATCGGGCTGTCAGTGCCCCACAGCAAATCAAGCCCAACCGCTAATCCTTGGACAAGGAAGCTGAATTTGAAATGAAACAAATGTCCGACGTTGGGCCTTGCCAAAGGAAACAAGACATGAAACAAAGCTCCAGACGTCTGTCCTTCACTTACACCTCCTGATGTTTTTTTAAACTGTTTTCTGAAGCGTTTCATCCAAAAACGGCTCTACCATCAACTCCTACCAGCGTCAACTTGTCACTATTTTTTTTTACCTCTACCTGTTCAGTTGTGATACCTTTAACAGTTGTAATTCAGAGACCAGTTGCTTTTTAATTAAACATGGTGTTTCTTGAAGAGTGTTTGGAGTTTGTTTTCTCTTTCTCTGCTGGTTTCTTACCACAGGTCAGCGAGGGTGATTTTCAGGACTCCTGAATTATATGCAGCGAGGGTCTGGGAATTGGTTTCGTTTCCTTCTCTGAGAGGCCCAGACGCCACTGATCAGACGGCAGTGTGTGTTATAGATCATATTTCGCGGAGGCCGTCCACCTGCGGGTCCTTCTCTGCACTCCAGACTTTGGTCTCAAGGCTGTGAGCCCCTCCGTGTTGAGATTGCAGTCCTTTGTTAATTTGCCAGTATCTCCGGAGATTAAAGTGTTTGTAGGCCACTGTAGATTAAATAATATTAGATTAGATTACAACACACAATTCTTTACCAAGCATGACAAGCACTGTAATATTTCAGGTGGTATTTATGATTTTTTTTTATATATATATATAATTCAGATTTAAATTGTTTACAAACCAAATCCCCAAAAAATCACTGATGAAAACTAAATATTGTCTTGGCAGGTTTAAGTTGCTCTCCAAGTAGTAATAAAAGTGGCAGAACCCCCTCTAAAACCCACCAGAAGAAACCAGTTTAGGCTATTTTGACACCTTTTTGGGGAAATTCTTAATAAAAAATACAGTAGGTGGCCAACCAAAATGTCTACTACTGCCGTGTGTACCGGCGCCACAGTAACTGCATTTTAGTCTACCGTCGGGTGACACAAGGGAAAGTTTCCACACTGTAGGTGCAAGGGTAATTGTAATAGAATAGTTACAACAAAAAACCGAATACATGAGGAATATTTTAAGCAAAACAAGTGAATTACCATACATTGCATAAAATATTTTATCAATTCACACAACGTTAATAAGCATCCTTGAATTCACCCTTTTTCTAATTCGCTTTATCAGGTGAAGTTCTACTATCTTAATACTCTTTATGGTTTTTTATCACTCATTTCGAATCTTGAAAGACTCATCTCATTAAAAGGAATAGTTTGCCCGCCAAGAAAAATACAATTCTCTCGTTAATTGCTCACCCTCATGTTCCATGATGTTCATTCATCACAAATGAAGGTATTTTAATGAATTCCAAGAGCTATGACCCTCATAGACAGCAAAGATCCTCAAGGCTCAGAAACGCAGCCAGGAGATCAGTAAATACTTTTTGTGCGCAAAGAAAACAAACTTTATTCAGTACCCAAATGATTCAAAGATACCATAATTCTGCACAGTCCAAGGCCTGCGAACAGAATGGTGAATGACATCAAGTTACAATATGGTGGACATGTCTATGAGCTTGGATTGTCACATGGATTGTTTTAGAGATCCCCTTGATATGTTTGAGTCTTGGGGTAGGCCTATGGAATGAGTAATTAATGACAGAATAAAAATGTTCAGGTGTACCCAGTTGAAAAATCCATGCTAATTTGAACCATGGCTGCTGGACAAAGTTGGTTTTTCCATTAGTTGTTCATGAGTTGGAGCAAGTTGCTTTGCCTTGATACACAATCTTTGCTCATATTCAGAGTTAGGAAATCATTATAATGCAAGAAACATCACTGGGAACACAAAGAGTTTACTTGGTTTGACTTCCGAATCACTTGATTATTAGTCACGTGATACCTGCAGTGAGCGGCTGTGCTATTTTATTATATAATGCATTCAAGAAAGTGCTTATTCTTTTTTTTTTGTGCTGATTCAGCATTATTTTTATGGTCACTGACAGATTGCTGACCACTCAACGCAGAGTTCTTCCGTTGATCAGTTCGGCTGGAGTTGACGTACGCCAAGCCCGCGGAGGGCAGCCCGTCTGTCTGGATATTATTCTGTTATTTATATGATTAGCGTCCAGCACGCCAGGCGCATTCTGTTTTGAGGATGTCAGTTATCTAAAAATAACTTAAGAAACAGTCATTGTCAGCGCTCCAGTGGTTTTCCCTCAACTCTACAAAAACATGAATGTGGTAGCAGTAATTCAGCGGAGCGTGACTCATGGAAAGAGACAGAAGCCTGATACACGAAAAATATGCCTATCTTGGCGATTATATTTAATGTTGCTAAACAGGAAGCATGGCTCACTTTTTGCGAAGTACTGTGGAAAAGTGGCCGATTAATTTAGTAGAGAAGGAAGTATTTTGTAAGAGTACCAGCTGTTTAACGACTGTCGAGAAGAAAGATGCTTTTTGCCCTAAGATGGTGACATCTACATGCAGGGCATAACTGGACCAGGAAAACTTGACCAATCCACAGAATGGGTAAGTAGGTTTACATTCATTTTAAATTTACGGTTAATCATTATAAATCATATTTTGCCTTTTTAAAATGTCATGTAAACATGTTAAGGCCCATTTACACTGTAATAATCTTTACCATCAACATGTTATTTGAACACTGCAGTATGCACTTTACTGGGATAGTTTACCAAAAATGTAAAATTCTCAAGCTTTTCCACACCATTGTTTGTTTCTACAGTTAAGAATACAACAAGATATTTTGAACTTTGTTGGTAATCAGTTAAATGTAGCTGACTTCTAGAAGAAACTATGAAAGTCAATGGCCTTCAACTGTTTGGTTATCAGCATCCTTCAAAATATATTATTTATGTTCAGCAGAAGAATAAAACTTGTGCAAAGGTTTGGAACAAATGGAGGGTGAGTAATTCAAAACATTTTTTGTGGACAGAATTTTGACTGCCTTGTACCTGTTATGGCCGTTCACACCAAGACCAATTATTATTATTATTAGCATCCCACAGGTTCACGCAGGTATGTCAAAAGTACGTATTAGTTCTTAAATGGTACATATTTGTACCTTTTGAGTGCAATCACATTGTTTCTTTGTGCTGTCATTGTTGGGACCTCTGCTAAATGTACAATTTACATTTAGACCAAAGTCTTTTGTTCATATAATGTGCAAGTCAGTGCAATCCAACATGGCTTTGGGCTCTTTGAAGATAATAAAGTAACGGTGGGGACACCACATAAGACGCACTTCTCCATTATATCATGTTTCCACTTCTCCTAAAAAACGAAAGAGGCTGTCAACTAAACCACATTTATCAATTAACACCGCAAGTAGTCATGGAAACAGTGTAATTGATTTCAGCTGTCCATGTCCGTGCTTTTTTCTTGCGGGTCATTTATGTCGTTGTGCACGCGGAGGAAACATAAAATTACATTTAATCAACGCAAAGGGATTCTCTCAAAATTCGCAATACGAGTACAGCAAGAGAGGCTGTAAAGTGTCTTGACTGACGGACCTGCGCGAGGATCGAGAATTCTGGGGCGCAAGAAATGATGTGACGGCGCACAGTCCCCCAATTAATGCTTGTCCAGACAAGCGACACACGTTCCAAACCCTAAAATGGCACGAGACGCATTCCAAGGAAAAGCCTCCAGTCTGCGAGATGACATCATAAGTGCTCAGGAGGACCGGGGGTGACCTCATAATGACTTCATCCGGTCGGGCCTCTCTTAGTGGGCTTGTCAGACACTCAACGTTGACGAGACATCAGAGAGCGTCTGTCCCACCATAAAAAAACTTGGTATTTTACAAGCTCCACTAGACAGTGGACAGTGAATGGGGTTTTGTTAAATTCAGGTTATGCACGGAGAAGTTTCATGAAGTGTTCCGTATATTTTGCATCAAGGCGCTCCATAATTGGAGTATGACTTCAGACGGTGGCATTGAAACTGTCTGGTAAGAAACCCTTTCGGAGGCTTTGGATGTCTATCATGGTGTGTCTCGCCCACAAGCCTATGTGTGTGTGTACCTGTGGTTTTCCTGTCGGTGAAACCCAATAACAGTCCCATTGCATCATTTTGAATAGTTACGGGAGAAAATGGATGCAGTTTTGGCAGTCGGCGAGTGTTTCCATTGCTTTCTCTGAACCATTTTCCTCCTCTGCTTGCCCTCCCCACAGGGAAAACGGTCAAAACAAACAGCAAATAGTTGGTGTTGAGAGACTTGGGCACTTGGAAGGCCACATTCCAGCATAAGTGGAAAAAATTAGAGTCCCTGCCGGATTGCTGCAGCTCCCGGAGGCTTTGATTCACTAAGTTAATTTGGGATAGCCGCTGAGAGCTGGAGGATTTCGAGCTGGCGAGTAACAATGTTGTCAGCGGGTTTTCTTCGGAATGGCCCCACGTCAAGAACGCTCTGACCCGAAACTCCAGCAGCCCACCTGAACAGCAACTGTGCCAATTTTCCAGATATACGAATAGGTTTTTAACTGTAGTAACTCACAACGTAACCACCAAAGTGAAGCTTTTCCCTTCTTAAATTGTACCTCACTTCTACCAGATTATTACAAAATACACGTAATACAGACATTTAAGTTTACGTTTACTCATTTAGCAGATGCTTTTATCCAAAGCCATTTAGACGTTCCAGTCAGATTTTTAATAAAAATGCTATTTTATTGCTTCCATTCATTTCCATTGTGAGGAGCTACAACATATAATAATAATAATAATAATAATAATAATAATAATAAACATCTCTTTTTGTGGTCCACAGAAGAACGAAAGGAAAATGACACAGGTGTGAGTAAACAATGACAGAATTTAAATTTGAATATTTGGTAGCACACCAGACAGTGCCACCTATTGCTCCTAGTGTATCCAATGTTTGATCCTGTTTCTTTCAGTTCAGCTAAATTGAAACTGGTTTTGTACATTATCAATTTAATTTAATTCACTTGTTTAATTATTTTTTACAATACTATTTTATATATTTATGACACAATATAAGTCATTTTATTACACCATAATGATATACAGTGGGTACGGAAAGTATTCAGACCCCTTAAATTTTTTCCCTGTGTTATATTGCAGCCATTTGTTAAAATCATTTGTTAATTTTTTTTCCTCATTAATGTACACACAGCATCCTGTATTGACAGAAAAACACAGAATTGTTGGCATTTTTGCAGATTATTAAAAAAGAAAAACTTAAATATCACATGGTCCTAAGTATTCAGACCCTTTGCTTTGACACTCATATATTTAACTCAGTTGCTGTCCATTTCGTCTGATTATCCTTGAGATGGTTCTACACCTTCAATTGAGTCCAGCTGTGTTTGATTATACTGAATGTACTGAAGCCTGGTGGTGGCAGCATCATGCTGTGGGGGTGTTTTTCAGCTGCAGGGACAGGACGACTGGTTGCAATCGAGGGAAAGA
>JAUCNO010000353.1:15169172-15184894 GCA_032353835.1 Enteromius viviparus
TGAAAAACTTGTTGCATCTTTCCCAAAAAGACTCATGGCTGTATTCGATCAAAAGGGTGCTTCTACTAAATACTGAGCATGAATACTGAATACTTAGGACCATGTGATATTTCAGTTTTTCTTTTTAATAAATCAGAAAAAAATATAGATATCAACAATATTCTGTATTTTTCTGTCATTATAGGGTGCTTTGAAAAAATGAATTTAAATGATTTTAGCACATGGCTGCAATATAACAAAGAGTGAAAAATTTAAGGGGGTTTGAATACTTTCCGTATCCACTGTATATCAACGTATATATTTTTGTTTTAAATAAGGTCTTTTATGATATGTTGTTATCAGTTTCAATATCACACAAAACTAATACTAGCCTAAATTAAGACTAAAGACAAGTAAACAGTCAGCAATTAAGAACTAGAAACTAACTACAATCAACAGGAAAATATTTGAAAAAAATAAGAAATGCTACACACATTGTAAAAAGTAAGCAAATGTATGAAAGCACTGCATATTCGTCACTGTCTGAACATAGCTCAAACAAATATATACTTAAGTATATTTCTACTGTACTTAATAAAGTTTCAAAAATGATTTAGTTAAGAGAGGTACAGTAAGAGATCTTTCACTTGTTTGTTGTTTAATTAACACGAATGACAGACAACAGGAGTATTAGACTGCTATCGTTTTAAAAGCTTCCCGGATACAATGAACTGTTACAAGTTTTATTTCTCAGTTGCTTGCTTTCACTTAAATGCCCAAAAATTAAAATTCTGTTGTTAATTGCTCACCTTCATGTCATTCCAAACCCGTCTTCAGAACACAAATAATTTTGATGAAATCACAACGCATGCGTACACTTTCCACTAGACATAAACATCTGCAGCTTACGTTCATGCGTGTGCTCTCCCCCGGATGTAAACAAGGCTAATTATGTCAAATACGATAAAGCCTGCGTATGCGTTGCGTTGTAATACTCTAAAATGGAGGTAAACGTAAGTCATAGAAGAAGAATGGTTGAATAAATTGTTATTTTCATTTTCTTTGCACAAATAAAGTATTCTCCTAGTGTCACAAAACTGATGTTGAGCCAATGATTTCACATGGACTGTTTACCAATGTTTTTGATACATTTCTGGTTTTGGTATCAATTCAGTTGTATTGCTTTCTATGGAGTGTCATGTGGCTCTTTGATTCCAACAAAAATAACATAATTTGTGTTCCAAAGATTAATAAAGGTCTTACGGGTTTGGAACGACATGAGAGTGAGTAATTAATGACAGAATTTTCATTTTTGGGTGAACTAACCCTTTAAGACTTACTTTGTTTATGAGAACACTTGCAAAGATGGGCATTTTGATGCACAAAAGTGTATTTAACAGTTAAAGGCCTATAAAGTGCCAAATTCGATACATGCATGCTCTATGAGTGTCAACTTATTTGTGTGTGTATGCGATGAGTTCTCATTCGCTGCTGACTGCTTGTTTTTAAACCACAATTTTTAAAAACGTGTGCATGGTTTTCATATCCACGACACATACTGTAGCACAGCAACGTCATATTAGTGTGTAACCACGATTGAGGCAATAGACCAAAATCTTTACCGGTTGACAGATATCTACTAGATTTATATTTCTAATATGTTGCCCATGTCTATTTCATATCATATCAGTGCAACTAAAGATATGTTTCAAATATGATGATTAGTTATCCAGTGGTGCCTATATCAAGGACTAAAAAGGTACAAATAGGTGAGGAAATTTGACTTAACTGAATATATAAATGTGTCAGGTAAATTTTACTTTTCCACTGAAATTATTCTGTCTTTTAGTATACCTCTTACAGAGATTTCCACTAATTTCAGAGCCAAAAGATGACATAATCTGCCCACAAATAAACATGCCACTTCACTGACTTTCTTTATGAGTGTTGTGATCTTTGAGAACATATTTTAACATTCAGCTTTCTAAGCTGCTTTTGATGCAACAGTCATGTTATTCAAATATATAATGGATACAATTCACTGCAATCAATTTGCACAAAATATTTGTAAACAAAATCATTTTATATTAGACAGAGAGTGAAAATAATGTCAAGCCACTGTAAAATGTGAACAGTCCATCAAGACATTCTGCATTTCCATTCTAGACAATTTAATTCAGTGTAATGCAAACAGTCTAGTTGTGTTTAGTCTTTGTAGACCGAGTTGTTGTTGCTGAAGACTTCACTTGGCTACCAGAAAACATCTGGTTTGTGAACAGATTGACCACCTGCATTGACACCCTGTATTATTTTGGATGAAATGATTGATTAATTTAGTTGATTCTCCTTTCATTTGGGATGGAAAATACGAGTCTCGGATTGAATATTTCAGACTAAATCGATGTTTGTAGAACTTTTGAGAAAGATCTCAATTGTATCCTCCAAAGAACAACCCAACATGTATTTAGACACATTGCACAAGCTCTAATGGAGTGAATATTTTCAGCTGTAAGTGCAATGTGGACATTGAACCTTAATTCCCAGAGCCTGAGCTCTCCAAATAACCCACTCCAATTAAACGTGAAGGGAATATCTCCCTTGTGAGTTTTTTTTACATGGAGTTGTAGCCTGAACGGATGCGGATTCTAGAAGGATTGAGTGTACCAGCAGACTAGTCTGTCAGTTTTATTATACTGGCTGAACATTGCGACTTATGTCAAACATCTGATCCTCTGGCTTCAAAACCTAATTATTCACATTCGATGTAAGTGAAGTACTGTGTGTAAACGATACCAATGCTGGATTCCAAAGCCTTAAAGTCAACATGAAACCAAATTGAGCTGGTTTGAACACTTGCTGTAAATGACTCATCAGTGAATGTTGGTGTAATTTTGTAAGAAAAAGTAATTACGACTTAAGTTTCAGTTAACATTGTTAATACCTCTTATTTTTCAACTTTCAATCACATTGAGCCCCTTTTACCATTTAATATCCAGTTACGCACAAAGTAAATTAGTTGGGTATGCGTTTTCTAGTTGATAAGATATTCCAACCTTAAGGTAATACTTATCTCAAAACTGCAAAATTTTAATATTCTGCCTGAGATTCCCGGAGTTATCCACTTTCTTCATGCATTTCGGTTCTTTGGTTTTTTTTCTTTACCTTCAGTAAAGCACTTTGAGCCTCCTGATCATTTCCTCTGCAACTGTAAGGACTATAGATATATATATATACACACAGCAAACCCGAGTTAGATCCCCATCTGGATCATAACAGTAGGACTGAACCATGGATGTGAGCCCAGCAGAGGAAACTCAACCTTTATCGAATGCAGAGCGCATCCTTGCTGCTGTTTCAAGTCAGGCAATCACCATGGAACTACACAAACAAGTCCTTGCAAAACGTGGTGTTTTCAAAACTGCTTCAGGCAACCTTAATGATCTTACAACATCTTCAGTCTCTTTAAAACCCACAGTGGGAAGCTGAGTTTCAACCCCAGGCTCCTCCCAGCCCCACAGTGCAAAGCTTTGATATCCACCTTTCTCATCCTGAAAGGTATGATAGAGGCCCTGGCAGATGTAAGGGCTTCCTCACGCAGTTCTCATTGAACTTTGAATTGCAGCCAAATAAATTCCCAACCGCTCGTAGCAAAAGTGGCTTGCGTTATTACTCTTTTATCAGGGAAAGCCCTTGCTTGGGCAACTGCCATTGGGAGCAGTCTCCACAACCAGCAGTCTGTTCGGATTACAGTTGCTTTATTGAGGAATTGAGGCGAGTATTTGATTATCCAGTGAGTGGATGTGAGGCAGCTAGAATTCCCTATTTCAGTTGACTCGGTGTTCTCAAAGTGTAGTGGAATTAGCTGTGGAATTTTGAACCCTAGCTATGGAGAGTGGATGGAATCAAGAGGAACTAACTGTTGCTTTCAATCGGGCACTGTCTGATGAAAGCACGGATGAATTGGCAGCCCGGGAACCTGATTGATATGGCCATTCGACTAGACAATCACCTTCGAGAGAGAGACATAGAGAGCGTACAGAAACTTCTAAAAATGTTCCCAGTCCCCCCGTCTCCTGACCTCCCTGCCTCATGTGTAGAATGCACTTAGGAACCCATGCAGATGGGTCGGTCACAGCTCTCCCGATCTGAGACAGACTACAGGATGAAAGAGAAGTGCTGCCTGTACTGTGGTGAATCTGGCCATTTGCTTGCTTCCTGCCCAGTTATTTCGGGAAAAGCCAACTCTTGTTCAGGAAAAGGGACTGTGATGAGAGAATTAAACTCTCCCCACTCAGCAGCTTCAGGGGCTCTCTTGAATGCTTATCTTTTATGGAACAATCAGTCACATCCCCTAAAGGCCTTCATAGACTCTTCATGGGGCAGCTGGTAACTTCATGGATATGGAAGTCGCCAGACATCTCACCAACCTTGATGACCCCTTGACTATTATGGCACTAGATGGGAGGCCTTTGGGTCTGGGCAGGTGAGTCTGCGCACTATTCCTTTATATCTCTGGATTGGGGGTCACCTAGAAACTGAATTCCCTTTAATCCTGGGTTTCTGGTTAGTCCTTCATAATCCCCAGATAGACTGGCCCTCTTGTAACATTCTCAAATGGGGGGCCTGGCTGTGATAAATGTCACTGTGCTTCATCTCTTGGACTTTTTGTGTCTCCAGAGGTACTTCAGGCTACCCCAGGGCTGTTAATGACTACCCTGCAGTTACCCTGGACTTCTCCAGAGATTACACATGTGCCCCTAGACTATGCAGGCCTGTTAGTGTGTTCAGTAAGAAGAAAGCCTCATCCTTGCCACCGCACAGGCTTTAAGATTGTTCCATTGATTTGCTGCCTGGAATGTGCCCCCTAAGAGGGAGATGTTTTACCTTTAGCACCAGAGAAGAGGGCCATGGAGGATTATATACAGGAGTCACTAGCATCTGACCGTATACGCCCCTCAACAACACCAGCTGGAGCTGGTTTCTTTTTTGTGGCTATGGAAGATGGTGGTCTCCAACCTTGTATAGATTACTGGGGACTCAATAAGATCACAAAAAAGAATCATTATCCTCCTCCACTGATTTCTACTGCTTTCGAGTTGCTTCAGGAGGCTACAATATTTACTAAATTGGACCTTCGCAATGCATATCATCTGGTCCGGATTCGTACTGGTGATGAATGGAAGCCAGCTTTAATTACACCCACTGGCCATTAGTATTATCAAGTCATGCCTTTTGTTAGAAAGGCGCAGAAGCAGGAGGCTGTCCTAGGTAATTGGCCTCCAGGCCCTCTCTTTCTTTGCAGTGCGCTCTGATGTTTTGCAGTGGGGACATTCTTTATTAATCACATGGCACCCAGGAGCTAGTAGGACCCTAGAGTTCATTGGCAGACATTTCAGGTGGCCTAAGATGGCTGAAGACATCAGAGCCTATGTTGCTGCCTGCTCCATTTGTGCTAAGGATTCAAGGATTCAGCATAAGGATTCCAGATCCCAACCTCAAGGTCTCCTGCTACCCCTCCTTGTTCCTGGATGGCTGTGGTCACACAAGGGTTGCCACCTTGTATCATTGCAAAAACTTCCTTCAGCTCCACAAACTGCTGAGATTGTATTGCAGCATGTCTTTAGGTTTCCTCAAGATGTTGTGTCAGACCGTGGCCCTCAGTTTCCATCCAGGTTCTGAAAGGCCTTCTGCCAGTTGATTGGGGCTACAGCCAGTCTATCTTCAGGGTTTCATCCCCAGTCTAATGGACCGACAGAACGTACTAAAACAAGAGACTGAAACTACCTTGAGATGTCTGGTCTCATCCAATCCAACGTCCTATCAGAGTCCATCTGATTTAGCCAGAATTTGCATACAATACTCTTCGCCATTCCTTAACGGGTGTGTCGCCTTTTGAGTTCAATATGGGTATCAACCTCCTTTGTTTTCTGAACAGGAGTCCGAGGTGGAGGTCCCAGAAGCCCAACAACTGGTTCAGCTGTCTCGCAGGATATGGAGGAAGGCTCAGGACGCCCTTCTTAAGTCTTCACAGCTACAACAGCAATGAGCCAACCGTAGGCGCAGACCAGCCCCAAATCTACGTCCAGGGTAGAAAGTCTAGAAAAATCAATAGTTCCTCATGGACTGGGAGGGATTTGACCACAAGAGCAGACTTGGGTCCCTGCTCGCCACATCCTGGACTAGAGTCTTATTAGAGACTTTTATCGTCTTCACTCGAATCAAGTTGTTTGGAATGTCAGGAGCCGTTCCTAATAGAATGAGATCCTGTAATGTTCTGCCTGAGATTCCCTGAGTTAACCACTGGATGGCGCACTTTCTTCCTCAGATCACCTTCTTGTTAGAGACTTGTAGCACACCTATTTTCAATCACTCCTATAATGGCCAGCCTTATTTAAATGCCTCACTGCCTATTGTTCTTGTTCAGTCCTGATGTCTATTTGACTATGATGCTACCAAGGATTTGTGGTTAGAGGTTTTCTTCTCTTTTTTGATGTTTTTTCTCTTGCCTGAAATTAAGGACAGATTTTCTGTTTGAATCACCTTTTGTACTTTCAACCAAGGAGTGCTTTTTTGAGTTTTTGAATTCTTGTTATATGCCTTAAAGACTTTTTCTAAGTTTCTAAGGAACTAGAGTAAAACTGAGCCTTCTGATTATTTCCTCTGCAACTGGGTTTGAGCTGCTCCAGTGGAGCAGCAGTAAGTACTAAGGATGTATACACGGCAAACCCAAGTTCAAACTGGATCATAACACAAAATAACACACCAGCAGTTGAAAAACATCATTTTGTCTGGCTTTTATTGTAAGTAACAGTGATAAAATGCTTTACCAGGTGAGCTTCAGTCATGTCTGGGTCAACCGTTTACCCACGCGAGTGCGTTTGGCCCGTCAGTAAGGCTATGGTCATAAATATGACAGGCTATTTTGTTGCAGGACTTTCAGGAGCAGAGATGAAGCTTTTACGTGACCGAATGAGAAATCCGAGCCTGAACATTTGGCATGCAAAGCCAAAGATGGATAGATGGTTCTTTTTGTGTTTCAGTCATTGAGTCATTCCAAACGGTAGCAGCCAAACACATTATTGACACAGTGAGAGCACATTAATATTTTCCTAGCATCTCATTTGAGGAACTTTGTTGTTCTTTTTTGGAGTTCCTCTGCCTCATCATGACCACAGTTAAGAGATGAGGCTTTTTCATTGGAATCTGGAGGATTGTAACTCCAAGCCAAGTGGTTTTCTAAAGGGGTCTGGTCCTGACGCAGAAATGCAACCTGGTTTATTCGAGAAATCAATGCAGTCACTAGCTCAGTGTTAATGTATAAATAAACCAGTGTAAATCTCCTCTTAACCACACGCCAGCTCTCAGACAGAATTCTTTATGTTGTGGGTCTTTAACAGATGCTCGTTTCCATATATGGCTCGATTTGAGCTGGAAACTAAACGCCTCTTTAATCAAAGATTCTTGAAGTTAAAATGGTATTGACATCTCATATAACCTTTTTAAATAAAACCGGTTATTCAGTATGTTGGATGTCCTTATTTAATGAATTGTAAGATTTATTATTTTTATTTTTAAATTAAGCCGATTTTGTTATTTTGTTTTATTTATTTATTATTTTTTTTTATTATGTTTTTCTTCTGGAATAACATACTTTGATGAATCTTAATTTGTGTTTTTGAGCTTACTGTGAATGAAAGTAAATGGATGTCATGTTGACTTAAATGGCAGTGAATGTTATTTTAGGATGAGGCACTTGTAGTTCCAGTCTTTAAGGGCTTATATTATTGATTGTTCTTCAGTGTGTCTTCTTCAGGAAGGAGGAGGGGGGATGCTGGGATGCTCAGATCACATTGATGTAGCAGCACACTATTCAGCAGAGGCTGAAGTCCAGAATCTGTCCCGGGCCAGGCTGTTGCCTCACAGATCTTCAGTCTGTCCATGTTGACAATGGAGCCCTTCTTCAGCTTTGAAGACTTTGGCAGATGCTCCAAAAAAAGTAAACACATTCCTATTCCTTTTTTTTTTCTCCTCCTCTTATTTTACAGCTTTTATTTATCCTCCTGGAATCCAGCAACAGTTTGGAATGTAAGGTATATATTTTTAATTAAATTACATTCACAAATATTTGATGAGGACAAAACAAGAAATTGTTATATTTTGTGTTTTTGTGTGGCTGTATAGTATATATAATGCCCAAAATGAATTACCAGTTTTTGATTAATGATTTGATTATTTGGTTTGTTTGCAGCTTTCTGATATATTGCATAATTTATGTGAAAAATTGACAAAAAAATCTAAATTGCCAACCTTATTTGTACTGTTTTAGGGGGCTTTCACACTGGCCCACTGATACGTAACTTAGTGCTTAGTTTTCCCCCTTAGCATGCCCCACGTTTGTGCATATGTAAACACGCCAATCACGTTTGAATTTGTGCCAAAACAATTAAGATTGCCTGAACATAGTGGAGTGGGTTTTTTTTGTAGTGAGAAAGCAATCCTATAAAAAGAAACAATGAATCAGGCTATATCACAGTTTATGATATAGTTCCATGAAAAGCATTAGCTTTATTGTTTGCAAATGACCTCAAAATGAACCTGTGAATGTCTGTGGTGAGCACTTTCCCATTCAAATTCAAAACATACTTTTTCATTTCATAATTTCTTCATAGTAGATGCATTTTAAAAACTGTTTTCCTGATGTATCCTGAGCTCCTGCTCAAAAATGTATTAATATAATGACAGCTCCAAAGCTGTTGTCGTTCTCATAGACACGCATAGATGCCCCATTCGACTATTGGAGTCTACTTGACATCATTCACTGCAGGTTTGCAGACTATCAGCTTCTTTTGAATATTCATATTTATTTGACTATTGGCATCTTTTGAATATTTAGTGATTGCTATGGTGAATGACATCAAGTCAACCACAACAATAAGGAGAATGAATGCATATGGGGTTGCGTTTCAGTGTAAACGGAGCAAAACTGAGACTTTTGAAAACGATGGCATGGCTGCCTGCATTCTCTCGGTGTATCCTTGATGACCGTGTAAACAAAAACATCATGCTCGTTGTTGTACCCACAGATGTTTATAGGTAGATGCCTCATTTGACGACTCCAAGCACGCAGACGTGTCTGCAATCGAAATAATAGGGAATCTACCTATATACAGTATATTTATGGCTGTACCAGCATGAATGGTGATGCGTTTTAGTTTGTGTAGTGTAAGCGGAGATCGTTTCAGAAACGCCTGTGTAAGCGCCTGTGTAAACGGAGGTAGTTTTCATTCAAAAATGCCGTTTTAAAACATGAATGCACTAGTGTAAATGGGGTCTAAGTGGAATCCCAGAAAATAAACCATGAAACTTTGACCAATGAGAGAACGGTTTACTCGCATGAGATTTGTTTTTAACAAATGTAGTCCATTTTGAAACTTTGCTGTGTGAAAGTGAACCGCACTAAGAATAAAAAGCATCATTGTAATAATTAAAATTCCTGTTTTGGACCAAAGCAATTGATCTACAGGTGTAAAAGCATCTTAATTTTTAACAAACATAACGTTTTAAAAACAAGGAGACATTGTTGATATGGTCAAGCCTCCAAACATTTGGTATCTCTGAAGAGTGCAAAATGACTTTTAAATGACTTAAAACTGGCATTTATATCATTAGAAATGCACTAAAATCAACTATATACATACAGTACATGACTTGCTGAGTCCTATGAGGTTAAAGCAGAGAGAGCACAGGAAATAATGGGAGAAAGGGATCACAAAATGTTTCTATGCAGACTTTACCACATAAGCACCAAGGCCCAATGTGCACAAACTGCTTGGCCACGTCTATGACGTTAAAGACTGCTAAAGAGTATCAAAAGAGGGCAGCCAGATCTGATCCTTCTTGACCCCAATTTGCCGCACCTGCAGAAAGCAGAACGCTGGGAGTTTACGGCCGTTTAATTGGAGGGAAAACAGCCCTGTGAACTGCTGGCAGCCGCCTTCATTCAGATCTGTTACAAATTACCGCTAAATAGAGGAACCTTTTTCATTTTCCCCACACATGTGCTTACAACCCCACGATGACATCATGGCACTCTAGCCGTGCAGACGGTGGTGGAAGCGAAACCGCACCGAAATTGAGTTGCCTGAGCTAATTTAGAGAAAAGTAAAAGGCTGTTCTCTGGTTACTTTAAGCAGCACATTTGATATGAAAGGGGAAGCTTTGAAGGAGAGGCCCGTCGGCGGCAGGCTCTTATTTTCTGGACACGCACTGACCCGAGAGTGTGTGTTTGTTTCGACAGAAGCACCAAGAGACTTTCTCACCTACTCCGGCGTGAGTCAGTCTGCTTTCCCTTGTGTGTCTGAGTTTGTTTTTCTGTCATGTTTTTTAAGTATGTGGTTGATGATGCGATTTTGGCTGTTTAAGAGCTTCGTCTAACCAAGTAATTCCTGTAAAGATACAAGCCGCAACAGATATTAGCTGTCAAACTAAACAAATCTTGGTGGTTTTAAATCCTGTGACATTTATTGACTAATTTTGTTGCAATACAACGCCATACTCACTGTATGTCATTCATAACTTGTTTGACTTATATTCATTTCAAAAAGTGAAAATTTGATCCTTACTTTCAGGCTTAAAAAGTCATAATTTAGTGGAATTATTGTTGCTTGTCGTTGACCTTTTATTGTGCTTTCATGAGAATTCATAACATTTCCACAATGACAAAAAAGAAAATAATAATTTGTCTCACAATTCTGACTTTATTCATGAAAAGTCGTAAAAAAAATACATCACAATGACCTTACACATGTCACAATGTGACGAACATAAACTCTGGGGGGAAAAAACAATTGTGAAATATAAACTTAAAATATTTAATAGAAACATTTCAAATAATGTGCTAGGTGTGCTGGAGACATGAAATAATCCAATAAACAGGAAAATACTAAGCATGTAAATGCTTATATTTTACAGTTCTCAAATGTGAGAGTACTAATAATTAAATGATCATTTAAGTAATGGCATCTTATGTTTTTACAGTTAACTCAAGGGTCACTAAACTTGATCCTGGAGGGCCAGTGTCCTGCAGAGTTTAGCTCCAACTTGTCTCAACACACCTGCCTGGAAGTTTCAAGTATACCTAGTAAGACTTTAATTAGCTGCTTCAGGTGTGTTTAATTAAGGTTGGAGCTAAACTCTGCGGAACACGACAAAGTCTGGTGACCCCTGCATTACCTTATTAAAATAAGTTTAGTCATTTAAACTTTTTGTAAGTTCAACACAATTTTATTGACTTTCAACCAATTGGTTATACTTTTGAAAACTGAAATAGGTGGCCATTTTTCATGGTACAGTATATATTTACTTCTGACTTTTAGGTCCGGTTTTCCGGACAGGAATTAGATTAAGCCAGGACTAGACCTTTGCTAATTTAGGACATTTTTAGAAACATGTCTTACAAAAATGCACTATCTGTGAGCATCTAAGACCAAACAATGGCAATGGTGTATTTTAAGATATCTCAGTGCGCAAGCAAGTTTCCAGTTTAGACAGCCCTTAACATTTATTTTAATCTAGGACTAGTCTTAAACCCTGTTCGGGAAACTGACCCATAGTGTTTATGAGTTTGGAATATGTGTAATGCACACATAAACAAATTGGATTGCAATCTTTAGGGTTCATACTTAGTAAACTTTCTAAAAATTGGATTGGATTAACGTAAACATACCATCTGTGCAGAAGTTGAATGTTGAGGTCCAAAGCACCATTGAACCCAGCTGAGTTTTTAATAAACAAAGAAACCCCTTTAAGGTATTTTACAAAATATCTTTTGTGTTCAGCAGAAGAAAGTAGGACTTACTGGTTTGGAATGACATGACGGTGAATAAATTATGGTAGAATTTTCATTTTTGGGTATACTATCCCTTTGAGCGAGTATAATATTATGCGCAGTCTGTTGTGTACATAACCTGTAGTGTTGAAGTTCACTGAGGTAATTTGGTTGTAATTTGAGGTTTGTAAAATTCTCCACACAGGGTTAGTAGATTATGATGGAGAGGCCATCCACGATAATTGAACATCATTAGCGTTTAGTCACATATTCAGCCCCGCGGTTCTGTTTCTGTGCCGTTTAAATACAGAAAGGTCATACGGTAGTTTAACACAGCTTACAGTAGTGTTTGTGGGCCTGGCTGAGTATCCCATGATTCCTCAGGCACAGAATTCTCTCCCAAACAGCACTTGTGGGAGTTTTCATGTGGAGGTTTAAGGATGTTGTACAGATTAATAACTTCTTTTTTTAGGTCGTACCTTAAACACTCTGCCGTGTGGGTTTGTCAGGGATATGTTGAAGTATAAGCCAGCGGACGATAAAAATGCCTCAGTGCCCACGTCCTGGCTCTCGCTGCCTTTTTCGGCACCAATTCTTCTGTAAATTGACATCGGCATCTCTCTGAAAACAGGATGTGGGGAGCGAGTTAAGCAGCAGACGGATGACCAGCGCTGGCCCGGCTCCTGTTACCCTGTTTTCTACTCTGTCAGCCTGCTGCTTCACTTATGACGGTCGGCCCGCCTGCAGGGACTGTTATGAAATCGAGCGTGTCTGTCTGTCACAGGCTGTGTGTGTGCGTCTCCGTCTGTAGGCCTCGTTTGAAACCAAGCTGGACTGTTTAAAAAGAATCAATACAATCAAAACAATCAGTTTGAATAATTGCAAGCAAAAAGCTCATATTGTAAAATATTTCCCTTTAATTGTTTTCTTTTAGCTTAGTAAAGGCAAGCATCATTGCTAATTAGTATTGCTGCTCTGTAAAATATCACAATTCAAATTCAACCGTTTTTTGGTTCTTGTGTCATTACAGATCTCTATTGCTCTTTGCTAGTAAACATGTTTACAAGTTATTTCAACCACACAAAAATGTCAATGCACACCACTTTTCTATGTTTAGCTGCTCTCCTGGAAGGTTTGTTGGACAAAAATTATAACTGCCTGTTAATTAAACTACCTGCAAAGGGATTTCAACTCAGAAATGTGAGATGTATTATCGGAAATTCAGGAAAAAAACTGGAGTTGTGCATCATAGATCATTACACTCTTGACATTAGACAATGGATGTTTTTTGGACATGGAGATGCATTTCGTCCTTGTGTGAAATTTCCGTTTGCGTAGATTTCTATTAAAAATGACAGGATTTTGTCGCCAAAAATTGAAAAAAAATTTCATTTAGCTTAATAAAGATCTTTTAATTTTACAGTAGGTATGTTTGGGCTTTGGGATTTGAACAAACCTTAAATTACAGTAAGTGTGGCCTTTTCATGCTAAATGTGCACAAAAAAAGGGGGGGGGGGTCTTAAAAATATAACTTTTTCCTCACTTATCCTTTTCTCCATGATGATCAGCTTTCTGCTCCAGTCTTCTTCAGTTGTTGCGAGACCAACTGATTTATTCCCCCAAAAACCTTCCTTCTCCGGCCCGGGGCTAATCCCCACCCCAGCTGTGGGGTCCCACCTGGGTCATAAATCTGAGCCCCTAAATCCTTACCTGGACAATGTTCAGAAAGTGCATTCCCTGCAGGAAGCTGGGGGGGTGTTTGTTGCCGAGATGAGGGGGGACGGAGCAACGTGAGCCATAAGCTAGCCTAAGTGGTTTGCACCAGTGCAAATCCATGCATTTCTCTGTTGCACACTACATCACTCATATTCAGACGGGGAAGCATTAGGCAATTGTTCCTCCGCTATTATTTTTCCTTTTCCGGGCTTGTTGATCAAGATGGAGAAGCAATGTTTTTTCATGTAACACTGCATTGCGGCGAACAAACCTCGTCCCATGGCGGGTTAAGTGGTATTCCCTTGTCCTGCAGTGTTGTGAATGTACTTTTCTTAATGTAGTATGTGGAGGGTTTCGGAAGCGTTTTTACAACGTCCCTGCTCTGTTTGTTTGTTTTCCTGCTGTACTCAACTGATGAATTTTGACCTACATTACAGAAATTGAGACACTTTTCACGAACAATTACAAAGAAACAGCATGTAAACATAAAATTCTTAATTAAAAAACTACAATAGTGGTTACTTATTAAATTATACTCCAATATTCTTCAAAACAACTTCAGAAAACATTTTTTAAAGTGTCACCGGCAGCAGAAAAACAACAGTGCTTAATGCAAATGCAACTAACTGTGTAGACAGTTTTATAAGGAAGGACAAAACAACACTTCCCATATCTTTTATTATTGGTGTCAAAAGTTGTGGGTCCAATGCTATTCTTGTCCAGGCGATGCCAAGGTTATGGGTTCGATTCCCAGTCAATGCACAAAATGATGAAATCTGTACTTTAAATGAAAGGTAAGTGGCTATCGTGGCAGCCAAATGTATAAATGTAAAGTCAGAAACCATTAACAGAACTGCACAAAGAAAATATGACCCAGACTACATTAAACACAGCTTCACTTCCAATGAGGGTTTAAATGGGTTGTGTCGACCGCTTTGTGTTCTGTCTAGCGAATTATTAACTGCTGAGATCATGAAACTATTGAAATTCAAGAGACTTTTAGAAACCATAATGGTCTTTTCAGTCTGTCATGTTAATATTTTTGCATCATTTTGCATATTATTGTCATTCATACTAATATTACAGTGTTTGATTTGAGGGCATGTAAGTTCTTTCTAACAGTTTAGTTACTGTGTTCGGATCTGCATCCTGAAGCAAAACTAGTTGGTCTCTCTTACAGGCAGAGAGATGGTTGTGTCAATCACAGATTACAGTCTGCAGGTCCTGAGGCGGGCTGTTGAAAATGAACCGTGGTGTTTGCTGGACCGCAGCTCTCTGGCCGGTAAGAAAATAAGTTAATGGGTACTTTGAGCTTCGAAGCAGGGTACAGTCAGACCCCCTAAAGGCAGCAGTGCTAGTCTGAGGAGAAGATGGTTGGCAGGACTGTCTGTCTGTTGTACATTAGCCGGATTTCATTTCAGATGGCCTGTAATTATACTGCTGCTGGAGGGGGGAGGGGGGCGTGTGCTTCTGTCATGATAAATAATGGCCTCGTAGCCTACACTGCAAAGGTTTTGGAGTGACACCTGCATTTAAAGCTATGTAGTTTTGTGTATTTCAAAGACTTTGGAGTGACTGCTAAAGGGATAGCTCAGGATTTTTTTTTTTTAAATTGATGTTTACCTCCCAGTGCATCCAGGATAGCTTTGTTTTTTTAGTAGAACACAAACAAAGATTTTTAACTCAAACCGTTGCAGTCTGGCAGTTTTATAATGGAAGTCAATGGCAACCAAACACTCCAAAGTAAAAAAAACATACACAGACGAAACCAAATTAAACCCTACGGCTCATGACTGAACAGTATTTATATAATTTTTCATCTCTTGTACACCACAAACTCCTGAGTTCTGTCCTGAGCTCATTCACAACATCTGGCAGGTGACGCATCACCGTGCTCTGGCACATAGAGATCTATGCATAGATGCCTCATTAGTGACTGTTTCTATGGGCCGATATACGTACGGATCTACATCTATATCTATGTGCCAGAGCACGTTGACGCGTCAGAGCTTTGAAATGTTTGGTAGCCATTGACTTCAATTATATGACTGACGAACTGCAACGGTTTGAGTTAAAACAAATCTTCATTTGTGTTTCACTGAAGAAACAAAGTCACCTACATCCAGCTGATTCGGATGTTATCACGCGATTTGAATGGGCCGTTATCAGTCGTTATCAGCCCATTCATATGGGTCAGTAG
>JAUCNO010000353.1:15200043-15218686 GCA_032353835.1 Enteromius viviparus
ATGCTCAGTGTTCATGTAAACAGTTTAATAAACACTTCTGGCTCTTTTTTTGAGCCTCTTAATTAGTTTAGTTTTTTTATGTAAATGATTCTAAACAAATACCGTACCGTGCCATTCATACCAAGGTATTACCGTACCGTGAAATTTTGATACCGTTACATCCCTAATAGTAACATTAATTTCAGCCCTGAAATTATATCTATTTTTTTTATTCTAATAATTTTTTTGTTATACTATTACAATATATACTATTACAATACTATATACAATATTTTAGAACTATGTTAGTTCACTTTAAGCGGTTTCACCGTTAAACGTAAATAGAAAATTTAGCACATTTGTGGTTTGAACATATTCCATATACATTCCAAGGATTAATATGCAGATACAAATATCAATCCACTTCAGGAGTCTTTATAATTCAGTTAAAGTTTCCTTCTTCCATCTCAGAAACATTGCTCAAATACGTCCTATGTTGACTTATGAAAACTAATCAATACTTTTGTGTTTTCACGTCTTGATTATTGTAATGCTCTGCTGGCAGGAGCTTCTAAAGCAACACTAAGTACATTACAGATGGTTCAAAATTCAGCCGCTAGAATACAAAGACCACTGTAAAGGAGCACATAATACCTGTTTTGGAAAAAATACACTGGCTTCCTGTTAGTTTTCATTTTGATTACAAAATACTTATGCTTACATACAAGGCCTTGCAAAGTTTAGCTCCCCAATACTTGTCAGAGCTTTTGACACCTTATACACCCACATGTGTTCTGCGTTCGTCTGAAGCAGGACTTTTAACTGTTCCAACAATTAGGCTTAAAACCATGGGTGATCGGGCTTTCTCCTCATTGGCTCCTAAACTGTGGAATTCCCTGCCTTCTAAGATCAGAAATGCTGAATCCTTTACTGTTTTTAAATCATCTCTTAAAACTTACTTTTTTTTAGGTTAGCTTTTATGTGATCAAAGTGATTTCTTATTGCATTTTATTAACTTTTGTATTGAATGGTTGTTTGTATTGTTTGTTCTCCTGTGTTTTGTTTTATTTCATTATTATGCATGTATGTAAAGCGCTTTGAGATTAAGTTTTAAAAAATAAAATAAATAAAATAAAATAAATATTATTATCATTATTATAAAGTGATTTTAAAAGCCTTTATGCAGTAATCATAATCGCAAAAGTCCATTCACTGCTTAAACCCCAAATAAACAATGAGGAACTTACCTGCCTTCCCTTTTTTCGAAACAGCATTCCCAAAGTGCACATATCTGAGGATGAGGAGGGAGTGAAGGAGATCGAGCTGTCAGATGACCCTTACGACTGCATGCGGCTCAATGTAGAAAATGTGCCGTGTATTGTAACCCTCTGCAAGGTACAGCACAGCCTGGCTTCTCTCCCGAACGAAGAATTAATACATTTTTATCATTGATTCAATTGAAAGATTCTTTGTATTCCATTGTTTTGTATACTGATTGCTTTTTAGGAAAATGTTATATTATTGTAAATGATGTGTTGAAATGGTACCGCTAATGTTGCCATGAATACAGCCGTTGCTGCTGATAAGGCATTAAAACAAATAAATAAATACCAACAGTGCATTGCTCGCCTGTTGTGTGCTTCTCTAGCTTTTTATATATATCGTATGTATGCATGTCTGTGTTTCAGATTGGTCACAGACATGTGGTGGACGCCACGCTACAGGAAAAGGCCTGCTCTGTGGCCAGTCTACTGATTTCAGTCACACACAGAGGCACGGTCACGTGTGTCAGGAAAATGGGAGGTGGAAGTCTGGACCCAGAAAGTATCTTTGAGATGACAGAGGTTTGATTATTTTCATGATATTATTAGTTACCTAAGACTAACCACAATAAATAGACTGACATATGAAAGAGTAGTTCTTAATAAGAAATATACAATCGTTTTGTGATTATCTTATTTAATGTGTCAGATTAATGGCTCATATTGTATGATACAATTAAAATATAAAGCTTAAAGTCAAGGAGGAAAAACACCTCATTTTTATTTTGAGGCCAAAGCAAAAATATGCTACAGTTGCTGATATTTTTATGGACAAAAAGATGAAACCTCTTAGATAAAATACATATAAATATCAGTTGTATTTCTATATCTCCCAGTAACATATCGTAGTAAGATATCATTTAATGATTGGTTTTATAATTTAAAGCTTTGAGTTTTAAAGTCCAATGCAATATGATGGATTGATCATTTATTTTTTGTAAGCTAAATCTCATACAAAATCTTTAAAGGGATAAACGTTTGATGCTATTTTAGATTAGACCTTTTATTAGAGAATTCCTTTGAGCTTGTGGTGTTAATATGTCTGTTTATATGTCAGAGCAGACAGTCTGAGCCCTATTTATTTCCACACGATGACATGAAGCTGGTTTTGCTGGTTAGCCAGCTAAGTTTAAGTTTAGTTTACACCAATACTGGGTTTTAGGTACCATGAAATTGGTGTTCATTGCCATAGTAACTTACACTACCCAGATAACCTGCTCCAGGGAAGGTTATGTTCTGGGTCAGAGAGCTCAAAACGGAATTTGACCAATCAGCTTCCAGCAAGGTGACGCATGTCTGAAGCAATAAAGCCACTCCCTCAGCTTCTCTTACTCCAAATTAAAGGGAGCTACATAGTAAAACATTTTTTAAAGATAAAATCATCCGATTTTTAGAGATTATTATTTTTATAATTACTTTATTATGTGTATAATTATTATCTCCTCAATCCAGTTTAGTTTAATAGTGATTAAATTAATTAGGCTTTTAAATTAATATAAACAAAGATAACATGCAGTAAATATGACTTTAACTTTACTCTAACTTTGCAGCTTACTTGCACGTTGATGTTTTTTTAAGTTTTATGTTTTTAAATTCGTCATATTGTTCAATCTTTTAATCTTTGGTATGAATTAAATTCTCTCATGAGACGTGAGTCACAGTTTCAAGGCATGTGATTGGCTGCTCAATGCTGCTTATTGCACTTTCATGTGCACATGCTACATTAATTCAGGATCAAGCCTGAGTTGACAGAGAAAGTTGATGACCAGCTTCATGGTACCAACAAACCCAGATTGGAGCGGTTTGGTTTTATCAACTGTAACTCTGAGTCTCTCTAGCCACCATCATGGTACAGGCCCCTGGTGTTTTTCATTAACACAATAAACTTACTGATTAAAGGTTTTCTTCATGTTATAGGCTGGAAAGCGAGTGGGGAAGGCTCTTCATGCGCCTCTCATGGAGCTGCTGCAGAAAGAAGAAAGTCTTGGCAAGAAACGGCAGAAAGTTGGATTCCTCGGATAGCTTTCCACTTTTTACATTTTTTTTTGTTTGTTTTCAAATAAATGAGCTAAATTTTCTATGACGTCTGTCATGTCCTTTTTAAAAACGTCAATGTGAGGTTATATAACATTGCTGTTTTTGTTTTCATTATTCAAGCTGAACTCAGACCTTCAGACCGCTTTGTATAACAGATGACTGACTGTTAAATGATTCTTCTCTCATTAGATGTTTTTCTATATGTTTCCTATATAAGTGCAACAGAATACCAAGTCTTTAGGGGAGTAGTTCACCCAGAAAATAAACATTTACTGAATATTTACTCACCCGCAAGTCACCCAAGATGAGTTTGTTTTTTCATCAACTGATTTGGAAAATGTAGCATTAAATCACTTACTCATCAATGGATTATTTGTAGTGAATGGGTGCCATCAGAACAGCTGATAAAAACATTGCAATAATACATATTTTATAAGGAAAAGCTGTAAATCCACTGCTTAAGTGGCTGCTTCTAGATAAAATAGTCCATAATATTCCTTTCTCCAGAAAAAAAGTCTGCTCTTTGTTGTCGCCTGGCATCAAAATCCACCAACATGGACTGTTATGCATATAAACAAAATCTGTTAATATTTCTATCCTGATTCAGACACTGTGACTTTTTCAATGGAGAAAGCAATATTAAAGACTCATTAGCAACAGTTTGAAGTTAAACAGGTGCTGCAGATGTCAGTGTCCAGCAGGACGTCTCGTCTGCCACGTGTCGTCTGAAGCAGATCCAGCTGCTGCGAGCCTGGATATATTCCATCCCATAATAGCTCTTCTTCTTCCTGTGGCACGCTGAATCCAAAACAAACAGCAGCTATCACTGCATATATAACAATATTATACACAAGAAGAATGAATGATGGGAAATGTGTCCTGAGGAGACCTTAAACGCCCCAATGAGTCCAGGTTTACACTCTGCAATATAACTCATAGGAGCTTTTTAAAGGGACAGTCCACCCACAACATACCATTAAAGAAGATATTTTGAAGAATGCCAGTAACTGAAGTTTGAGTTTTTTAATTTTTGGATAAACTTACTTTTAGTGGAAAACATACTGGACAAAGAAACTGGGACTAGTTGTCACACTTAAAAACTGCCTAATTATAACTAATTCTGCTGTTGGTTTATTTACGTAATTATTTTGATACCCTGCATCTATTTCCACATACTTTTAGCCAAATGTAAATGTTTATAAGTAGCTATTAAAAACACTCTGTCCTGTTCTTGTTTTGAGAACATATTCAACTTTTTAATTTCTACTTTTTTATAGTTAATTGACTTTAAGGTATGTCATTGTGGCTTTATTGTGGTCACGTGTTATTACAGTAATATAAACTTAAATTGGAGTACAGGATTCACAGCACACGATCTGTAGTTTATATAACACTTCTAGCCATGAGCTTTAAGCGTGAGGATTGTTGAGGCGAGTGTGTGTGTGTGTGAGGTGTATGAGGACGTCACTCCTCCTCTTTTCTTCAGGATGAAGACCAAACGCAGCAGTTTTTCTTTGTGAGCTGAGAAGCAGAGATCTGTCCTCATCCTCCAGCCTTCACCATGAGACTCAGAGATGGCTGTCTTCTGCTGGGAGTCCTTCTGCTCCTCACACACACCGCACACCAGCAGAACACTCCCAAAAAGAAGCTCAACGCTAAAAAAGGTGAGATAGGATGATTTTTGTCTTGAGTTTTATCATTTATTCAAGTTACAAGCTGCTTTGTGGGAATTTGAAATGTTGAAAGTTCAGTTGCAGAGCATATTTTCTTTAAAAGTTGCTGTTTAAAAAAAAAGTCAAAAGTTTTCTACTCGGTAAGCATTGATATGTTAAATATAATTGGGTGTGCTCATTATCTTAACACAACTCCTTTTCAGTTTTACTTGAAGTTAAGTTTAAGTTCAGTTGAGTTTAAAACTTAAGTTAAAAAAAAGTAAATACAACTAGATAACTATTTTTAAATAAAGAATATATATATAATTTAATGAAGAATATAAATTTAATCATATTAAAATACAATAAATAATACATTAAAGAAAAAATAAATATAATAAATGTTTATTTGTTTACTTATGTTGATTCTTATTTCCATATACTTTTTAAAATCTGCATAAATTACATCATCTGTACAATGGGGTGAAAATACATTTACATGCATAATGTTGGGGTGAAATATTTTTTCTTTTCCTTTAATTCATCCTAATTCATCTCTTTATCTAAGACTCAGATACACAAGCTTTGGAGCACCTGCAACAGCAGATCCAGGATATTGTGATGGAACTGAATGTTCTAAAGGAGCAGCAGGCCCTGCACACCGGTGAGAACTTCACACCTTCAATTCATCTGAGCAAAGACATGTTGAGTGAATCAGTTAAGTATCCAGACAGCATTTCTATCCTAGTCTATTTGACTCCAAAAAAGAGAAGGAAAAAAAATAAATTGGCATTCTGTCTGGCCCTTGAGCTCAAAAAGCCAAAATGCTGTCCTCTAGACTGTGGCATATTGGTTAGAGTTTCTACACTTACATAAGACACATGGCCTCCACGTGTCACTTTTGATGATTTTTACAGCTTGTGTTTTCCCTGAAGAACATCGAGTCAGTCCAGTGTGTGATGTTTGAGGAAACCTTGAGACAAATTTGAGTAATATTTCATTAGACTTAAGACCACACAACATTAATGTTCTAAAAGTAGACACGCCAAACATCACCCTGAGTCAGTTTTAGGGTCCCTGACGTTCTTTACTTTTATGTTATTGTATATTAGTGCTGGACAACAATTAATCATGATGAATCGCATTCCAATATAAATGTTTTTGTTTATATATGTGTGTATTGTGCATATTTATTATGTAAAGACACACACATCCAGTATATAGTTATATAATTCAGTGCTGTCAAACGATTAATCACATCTGAAATAAGTTTTTCTTTACATAATGTGTTTATGCTGTATTACGTTTCAACTAAAACACATGTACAGAATGCTTATATATATAAATGTTCTTATATTTGATATATCTAAATATATTTAGTACATAAACATAACATATTTTCATTAAATATATGCATGCATGTGTTTGTATTTATCATTAAGTAATCCTTTGACAGCACTAATATGAATATAATTTATACGACATACATTTAATATATGAACATGTTTGTATTACATTAATACATGCATAGTATTCATATATTTTGTATGCGATTAATCGTTGCCCAGCACTATTTTATATGTAATTTCCCCTCCTACTCAAAAATCATTTTCCGCTATTTTCTCAATTTCTTACAAAATTTCAAATATTTGTAAATGAACTCTGTTGTGATTGGCTGATGTGTGCATATATCAGGACAGAGTTACAGGTGTTGATAAATATGTCATTTTTATGAGCTCATTATTTCTTAGTAAGGTTTTGACAAAATGTTAGTTTTATTGCTAAAATCAAAATGAAACAATTTTCACTGTTTTAAATAAAATACATTATTAAAAAATAATATATTAAAAAATACCATTTGTTTTAGCATTTTGATACTAAGGCATAATGTATTTTAACTTGTACTAAAATAACTAAAACTGAAATGAAAACAAAATTAAAATGAACAAAATATTCAAAATAATAAATAAAAATGCCAGAAAGGCAGAATTGTCTAATCAATAAACAGTTTTTTAATACACATTTTTTTTATAAAATGGAATATATAGTTCCATTTTTTTTTGTCAAAATAGTAAATATAAAAATAAATTCAAAATATGAATTATAATAGTACACATAATAATATACTAATGATACTAAAATAATTCTGCTTATTATTTTATTTTAAAATGCTTTTGTACATTGTAAGAGGCATTTAAGGAATGCAAACACAACCAAAATATGTGTCTTTGTTCTTCGCCAGTCTGTCTGAAAGGCACAAAGATCCCTGGTAAGTGTTTTCTGGTGGACGCCGTTAAGAAGCGCTACCACACGGCCAATGAAGACTGCATCGCCAAGGGAGGCATCCTCAGCACTCCGCTGACTTCTGACGAAAACACGCAACTCTACGATTATGTGCGCCAGAGTATCAGCCCGGACGCTGAAATCTGGCTAGGCATCAACGACATGCAGACGGAGGGCGTTTGGAGGGACCAGACCGGCTCAAACATCCGCTACAAGAACTGGAAGCTCCCGCAGCCTGACGGAAGCAGCAGGGAAAACTGCGCCGTACTCTCCGGCGCTTCCGGCGGGAAGTGGCTGGACGAGAATTGTCGCGAGGAGAGAGTTTCCGTTTGCGAGTTTAACATCGTCTGAGTTCATCCTGAATTCCAGATTCAGCGCACCGGTTTGCTTGGCCTTAGCTGTCCTTTTCATTGCACAATCCTGCTTGCGTTGTGTTTACTCCGTAATTGTATATTTTTCTTTTGAGGAGAACAAAGATTGTCAGTTTACTCCATGAAAATGTTCAGATAGCAAAGCTGAGCACCGTAATAAAAGACATTTTTGAACAGGCTCCATTAAGAGCAAGCCAAAAAAATGCAACACATCAAAGATTTAGTTCACACAAATATGAAAATTTACTGACTCTGAGGCCAGCCAAACATCACAATAATTACACTGTACTGCAGTCCATCACTTAAAGTCTATAAAGAGAATCCATCATTAAGGTGTTTTAACCTTGTCAAACCATTTCTTCCTCCTGTGAAGTCCATCTCAGTCCTACCACAATTGTTTAGAACTGTTTTTTTTTGTATCAGTGTATATTTCTCTACTGATTCAGACAAGACAACGTTTTCATGAGAGGATACATATTATCACAGAATGCAATGATTTGAAAATAATACATTTTATTGATGGAATTATTAATTACAAAAACATTTTTCACTTCATAAGATATTATTCGATGGACTGGAGTGGTGTGGATTACTTGTGTATTGTAATGTTTTCATCAACTGTTTAGTCATTCTGACGGCACCCATTCACTGCAGAGCCTTTGGTGAGCAATTGATGCTAAGTTTATGTAAATCTGTTCTGATGAACAAAGTCGTGTAGATCTTAGATGGTTTGAGGAGGAGTACGTTTTCATCAGTTGTTAATTTTTGGGAGAATATTCCTTCAAGGTTATTAAATTCTGATGATGTTTTACAAAGAAGTCCAGCCACCTGATAAAATCTAGATGATTATTTCAGATTGCTAGCTTTGTTACTTGTTTATTTTCTAACAAACTAAATGTCTAGCCTGATATAACCCGAACATATACTTTTATCTTAATTAAGTGTATCAAAAATATGACTGTTTTCTGCCGATTCCCGCAAAATTGAAATGCTCATTAAATATTTTGACTTGCCATTGAGTTTTAATTTGCCAGCTCCATTAACTACATATTACCCAAGAATGTGCAATATTGGTTATTGATTTATAGATTATTTATCATTCTCATTTGTGCATTTAGATGCCTCTGCTATCATCTATCAATCCCTTAAAAGTATAAATGCAATAAAATGTGGTCTCAAATATACATTTTTCATGAAGTTTTTATATAATGCTCAGTTTTTAACCCATAGTAAATGATTCACATTTTTTTGTTGTGATTTCATTTAGACAACACACTTACTTTAATAGTAGCCATTCATTGGTTATGGAGCATGACATGAAAATAATTTATTAGTGTGCATCCCTAATTTTACATTCTATTTCTGCAGAAAATGGAAAAACTGCATCTAATTGTGGTCTGTGTGCGATTCTCTTCATTCCTAATACAAGTAGAGCATTCATTAAAATACGTAAAAATTTATTTTAGGAATGCATGAAGCAAACATACAGAATTGAATAACAAACACATTTGAAACCTGTAGCCTGGAGACAATAACTGTTAAAACGAAAAATGTCCAATAGAGAAAGTCACAGCATACTTCCACCAGGGGTTCGTCTCCCCAACGGCTCCGACAAGAGCGTTAATTCTGTACATTTAGGCTACAAGCCTATTAAAAACCTTTAAAACCGAATTTTTAATAAAATACACATGCAGGATACATACACGGCCACCACGAGGGCGGCGACAGAGAGCATGGCCTTTTTCCATCAGTTTAAAGCTCTAAGGCTTGCAGCCACAGCTTTTTTGCTCTCCCAATAAAATCAGAGTTTTTGGTGAGCAGGCGAATTATCATATCATTATCCTCACATGGCCTCCTCGTATTCTGGCTCAGGATAACAATCGGAGTCTGAATCCATTTGCGGTTGTAGTCTGGACTCATCAGCTGACAGACGAATGGGATTTATATCCCCGACACTTTTGAAAGTGTTCAGGGCGTTATCCATCATCCTGCGATCTTCGAACCCTAAGCTTCCCTGCGATATGAGCGGCGAGCGGGGCCTCGGCAGGTTAAAGGTGTTGGGTGGTTTTAGGAAAGGCTGAAAGGCATCGTCTTCTCTTCTGTCCAGCGAATACTCGGCGGATGAATCCGTAGCTGCTGGGACGGAGTCCGTGGGGCCCGGGAACAGACGGTATGCATCCACCTGGTGTCCGTTACTCCAGGCTCCGTTGTCAACCTCTGCAGGCTGGTTCTTGTCCAAAACGAGTCCATACATTGTGGGGTCATCAATAGAGGCGTAGACGTGAGACTCGTTGTCTGCTCTGGATTTTGGGAAGCTAGCGTTTCCCGGGAGAACAGGTTTCCCTCTGGGCATATAGATGGAGGACCTATTGGTACTGGATGTGTTTTTCCTTCTAAAAGAGAAAAAAGGTAATTTTATTCCTAGAATTATTTCTAAAAATGATTCCTAGTATTTCTAGTTCTGTTATAATTCTAGATTGATGTTTGCCAGTTGAAAACATCTAAATATCTGTATTTAATTATTTATAACGTATCAACAAGCAATAGAAAAACTGTCAAACCTAGCATATTACCATACTTTACTATTTTTCCAGTATGTAGTTTTTTGTATGCATTTTATACACATATGTAGTAAAGAACGTCATGTAATTGCCAAAAGTCACCTATATTTGCACAAAATTAAATGAAAAAAGCAAATAACTGTAATTATTGCAAGGAATGCAATGAATTAAACATGGCACGCAGAAACTGTTATGACAAAACTTGTTGTGTGACATTGATTATACTATTATATACTATTATACCGTTTTCTAAATAATCTTCCCTTTTGATGCATTATATTTAACTAGTTTTAATAATTGTGTATAATTAATAATTGTAAGAATATAGCTTTTATAATTTGAATAAATCTAGCAGTTAGCTTTGATTTATTTTGTAAATGAACTCTGCTATCTTTATGCAGGATGCACTTTACATTTTAATTTAAATATGCATTTATTTTATTGCTTGATTTAGCACAGCTGATAATTGGAATAATGGCACAATTAGCGCTTTGTTGCAGGAAAAAAAATATTTTATGCTTTAGCTACACATTATTCATGTTGCAGAAGTTTGATAAGAAATACCAAAGAAAATTCAGACTCACTTTCGAATGACACACACTACTATAAGTGCGATGATTACCAGCAACAGCAGCACTCCGACTATAGCCAAGATAATGCCCAGGAACGTCTCTGAACAGAGAAGAAACACAGTAGGAATGATTATCTTTTATGTGATCCTAGTAGAAAAATGTGAAATGAAAGCCCTTTGCTTACTGGTTTCCTTCTGCAGACTGATATTTGAGAGCACAGCGAAGCGCTCACTCTTGGGCTCACAGTTGGACATGTTCAGGTAGAAGCTCTGCTGTTGGACGACGGGGCTGGTGAAGCTCTGATCTTCTCTCCAGTACTGTGTCTGGCCTTGAGAGTCCAGCGATTCAATCAAGATCTCGGTGTGGCCCGAGAGACATGTGGGCTTGCTGATGTTAGGAAACTGCAGCAAGGCCTTGTACTCTTGGGGAATGTAGACGACCCATGAAGCAGATGAGGTAGAACTCATGCCGTTGGGCCAGTTTGGTGTCGCAAGGTACATGGGTCCCGAAATGGGTGGAGTTACAGTGTAGATGACATTTTCTGTGAAAAAAAGCAGAAAGATGCTGCTTTGAAACTGTCAGGGTAAAACCATTGTTTTTTTTTTTTTACTTTCTATTCATCTAAAGCATATTTGAAATTTTAAAAATGGCTTTTCACAAGGGCAACCGTTTTCAAGATTGTTTCTTGAGCACCAAATTAGCATATTAAAAGTATTTCTTAAGGATCATGTGACCATCATGTAGTAAATATCCTGAAAATTAGGTTTTTCATTTTAAAATATATTCAAGCAGAAAACCATTATTTTAAACTGTAATTATATTTAATAATAATAATAATATATCATACTTTTTATCTAATAAATGCAGGCTTTGGTATATATACAGTAAGAGACATTCAAAAACATCCCAGAAAATAAAATCACAAAACTTTGACCAGCAGTGTACTTACGCGGGATCTCTGGACTAATGCCGAATGTTAAGAAAGGTTCTTTTTCCTGGCTTAGGTCTTTTATGTTTTTAGGATTTACGGTGATGGAAACGTTTCCTTTGATTTGGATTTTTCTGATAGTGCCTTCAGCTACAGAGCAAAACTCCCCGATGTTGGAGCCCTCGGTCTCAGAGATCAGCAACGAGACTTTCTCGTTACACGGCTTGTCTGACAGAGACTGGTGCAGGTTGCTTCCCTTTAGAGACATGAGATCCACGGTCGTTTGATCCTGTAAACGGAGCAGCCAGGTGAACTGATGGAGGGGAACAGGAAGGTTAAGGTCCAGAGAGGGAATGGTGAGGGGCGTCCCAGTCATGTCACGGGCAGACAAACTGGAACAATCTATAATTACATGGAGGAAAGGAAAAAAGATAAACAAATTAAAAAGATTCTGTTAAGATTGTGATTTAAAGTAATAGTTTAACCATAAATTAAAATTCTGTAATTAATTACGGTCATGTCGTTCCATACCTGTAAGACCTTTCCTTTCCATACTGTTAGACATTTTTTTAACATTGTGACCAAACTGAGGTGTAGTTAGTTACCTATGACTTTGGTGGCTGTCAGCTGCAGATCCTGCACGGGGCAGTCGAGGAAGGACAGGTCAGCTTTGGTTCCTGCAGGAACCACTATTTTCTCCTGCGTCACAGAGTTCAAGCTCATTTCACAGTACGACTCTGGGTTTATTTTTTCTATTTGTAGACTCAATCCCTCCTCGTCCCGGAGATCCACAGTGCAAAGATCTAAACAGAACAGGAAGATGAACAGTTATTTATCAGCAAATTAAAAGCATGGAATATTCAAGGTACCAAACTGACCAAAAAAATAAAAAATAAAAAGATTTTAGCCCAAAAAATTAAAGTTTTAGGCTATTTTTTTACTTACGTGGAGTCCCACTCCTGAACACCTCCACGTTGAAGTTCAAGTTAAGCCCAGGAACATTTGCCCCTTTCATTACATCACAGTTGGTCAGAGTCAGACTGAAATCTCCCTGTTTATTGGTCGGCTGAGTTTCTGTTGGGTCCACTTTGATGGAAGTCTTGTCTCCCAGTGCATAATCACACACAACGGTTTTCTTTTTGCACTCTGGTGCAACGTAATGTTGAACACGAACAGTAAAATTGTGCATAGGCATAACAGCAAAGTTCCACTTCATTTTTTGTTCATCGTAGTAGCCTGTGGCGTAGTTTGGAGTAAAGAAATCTACAGAAAACGGCCCTCTGGGCAACGTGACATCCATCTCAACTACTCCTACAGATGCGAAAAACAAGGAATAAAACGATTGCAATCAGAAGCTAAACACTAATGAGAATATTCTGGTTTCAAATCACTACTTCTAACCTGTTGCTGCTGGTCCCATGGACACTCTGAAGTCAGACGGGTTCAGGTCTGTATCTTTGGGAACCTCCAGAGTCACTCGACCTTTATAAATGATTTGGATACGGCTGATGGTACCGTTCCGACAGAAAGAGCCGATGCTGGTCGGTCCTGTGCGCTGGTAAGTGGTGAAGGTGTAGGTGTGTTTGTCTGGACAATCGTCTGAAGGCTTGATCTGTCTCATTCCTGGAGATGGGAAGTCCAGCTGAAACATCTTGCCTGACTGAACCTTAAGATCCCAGGTAAAGGTTCTGGTGAACTGCAGAAATCGGGTCGAATCTGGATGCACTGCAATGATGCTGCAGTCGGTCGTTGAGCAATCTGTGTAGAGGTATGTGTTAGGTGTGTTTTTTTTTCTATTTGCATCAAATGGATAATTCAGACTCAGCATGTCGTTACTCACCGATGTCTTGGTTGATCTCCACATTAAAGACGTCCCCCGGCTGAGAGCAGTTGAAAGTCACAGTGGTGGGCTGAGCTTCAGTAAGCCTGATCATGGAGTTACAAGTCTGAGAAACACCTTCATCCATACACACGCTACACTCCAGACCTTGTCCTGGCTTCTTGCTGAAGATGACATTGGTGCCGGGGTCAGGGGTCACCTCTATTTTAAGACATTCTGCAAAACAAAGAAAAAAATAAAATCGAATTAAAAAAAAAAAACAACTCTAGTTTTATATGCATTTAACAAAATTGGTGGAATACATCATAATGTATTGAACATTTATTATTTTATATTAATAATTTATGCATTTAGATATGTGTGTGTGTGTGTGTGTGTGTGTGTATACACATACTACGCTACTATAAAAACGTTATAGAATAATAAATTCAGTATAAATATGATGATAAAATGTTACTAAAATGTATTAATTAGAGCAGTCAAATTATTAATTGTGATTAAATCACATCCAAATAAACAATTTTGTTTACATAGTGTATATATGTGTATATATATATATATATAAAAATACAAATGCAAACACATGCATGTATATATTTAAGGCAAATGTTGTTTATAAATTAAATATTTACACAAAATAGAATATAAATATATAAATGTATATACATGCATTTTCTAAATATACACTGTGTGTTTGCGTGTATTTATGTACATAATAAATATACATAGTACGCACATATTATGGAAACAAAAACGTTTATTTTGGATACGATTAATCATTTGACAGTACTAATATTATTGGTACTAATTATTAAATATAATACTATCTGTGTGTTTGTTTCTCTCTCAGTTTAGATTGACTTTTTTTGTTTCTTGGCTTTATATCATCTTTGTTTTTTGTGAAAAGGTCTTTATTTAGACTTATTCAATTACATAAATTATGCAATTAAAATCAAAATCAAGCATTTATTCATTTTATATATAATATATATATTTTATATAGTATATATATATTTTATATAGTATATATATTTTATATAGTATATATATTTTATATAATATATATACACACATATACATATACATATACATATACATACACACACACATATACATATACAAACACAGAGTTGCCCTACAAAACGATCATTACAGAGCCAATTAAACAAACAGCTTGAATAAAGCAGTAAGTTGTAACCCACATTAAAGCAAACAGAAAAAAGAAACACAAAGAACTGTTTCACACCAAGTAAACGTTTGAACAGGAAGAGTCCATGACCAAACATAACATGACACTACACATGTCAGGCATTCTGGGATCCTCCCTAATTAAGAGAAAAATTTAAAAAAAAGAAAGACCTTGCCCATAATAACTCTGAGAAATGCTGACATTGCAGAAGGTTTGGTGCATGATATAATGTCCGTATGCGTCATATAGTGCCTATTTGAAATTAGGCTTAGATGTTGGTTGGTAAAGTCTACTCTGTTAAAACTTTGGTCAAATGCATCAAGATCTCGTTCTTCATCAGAAGATGTTTTTTCAAGTTTAGACAGGATTTCGATTGCACAAATCAAACTTTCAACAACAGAAGCAACAACGCAGAAGAGAGACATCCACGCTGTCTCACATTGCGCCAAATGGACAACATCCACTATTATTTACTCATGTTTGTGACAACAACACACACCTCTCCAACCTCTAACTAAACTAAATCCATCAATCAACATCTACTAAAGCAGATAAAGTTGCTTGTTAGTAAGAGGTTCATAATCCATAATAACATTTCCTGCAGTGAAATGTCCATCTCCTGGGGCTTGTTCCATAAAATAGGTTTACCAAATAAACCAGGTTTATTTCAGTTAGTCTGACTTATTGCCAGTTAATTTGGTTTGAAATAAGTCAGACTATCTATCAAAAGCCTGGCTTATTTGGTAAACTTGTCTTATGGAACAGGCCCCTGTTGTCTCTCACATCAAAATGTTTGCTTGTGGATGGTGCATGATCTGTTTATTTTCTAAGATGGAATTTTCACTGGATTAAGAAATATTGCACAAAGAGAACTTTGACCAGATAATGGTTTAATCTTAAATATATGTCTTCGTGATAAGTTTGTCTCTTACAAACACACAGTTTTTCACTTCTCAAGATGTTAACTGATTGGACTTAACTTTTAAACAACGCATTAAACTAGACACAGATGCTCCTTCCAGCATGTACGATTCTCACCTATATCTGCCCAGGGAAAATTTAACAAATCACATTTTTAGCTTTTTAATCATTAATCATCTATGCATCAGCAACTCTTTAAAGGTCACTTTCCACCCTGTGAAAATGAAAGTCCATTGTCTCTAAAGCTGAAACGTCAATAGACGAGCAAACACTGGCATTCTCAGACATGCATTTCACTGAAGAGAAAACAGGGAAAGTCTTATTCTTTTCCCTCCACTCAAGAGCACGTTACAGTAACCCGCCCTATATATTGTCCAGTAACAGATTGTTAGTCAATAATTAACAAGTTATTTTTCACAGCATCTGTCACAAATGCAAATGACAGTGCTCATTTTTACACCAGGCCACGAGGGAGGCCAGATTCAGATCTGCTGAGAAGAACAGCAGATATTAGTCATTTTGTATCTACTAATGCAAGTAATTATCAATACCCATCATGCATTTCCCTAGTTCGATGAAATGTTCTCTATTATAAAAACGCAAACAAAAAAAACATTAGCTTAAACTGTCAAATGATCACATTTTAAGCTTTTAATGTCAAACATATCTATGCATTTCGCAATATTTCAAATGCTCGAAATATTAACCTTTAATAAACGATTAACAAACGAAACATGACAGTGACATGGTAAAAACGTGTTTGGCGTCTTGCTTCTTTGTAGACTCACCTGAGATTCTGTAAATCTGCAGTAAAATCAATCCAATAAACACTGGAAACACGCACGAGCCCATCGTTCTCCTCCAGAGGTTCCTGAACTTCCCAAAGTAATGCTTTTAAAAATCTTTGTTTGATTTAAATCCTGGTCTCGTACATTGTGGATTGAGTTTGTCTGACGACACGGGCTCTTCCTGATTCTGATACCTGTTGTGCTCAGAGAAGGGCGTGTGCGCGCGCAAGTTACCTGTCCAAACTTGCGTTCGGGATCCTACAGCTGGAAAAATGCGATTGCAGCATTATTCAAGAAACAGTTTAACTTACATAAACCGAAGAGAATATGATAGATCCGGTATTTTAATCATAAAATCACGCATAAATCAGGAAATAATAGATTAACACATAGTGGGTTTCTTCAGAGACAAAAACCGCCCTAATTTATCGTCTGTGAAAGCTCATCTTTACGAGATCAAGTAACATGAGTTTTGGTCTCGTCATTCAAGATTGATTCAGCCCTGCGTATGAGGACACCCGTAATATTCATTAGTCAAGCGGCGCTCTATTGGAAGATTATTTAGAAAACGTCATCAGACGTCATTAATATTCATGAGCAAATAATTCACTGGGTTTTTCGCCCAGAATAACAGTAGTTATTGAGTTGAGTGTTATTAAAACCATTCTTTAAATTATATTACATTATTTAATAATAATGTCTAAAAAATCACTCCCTCCCTCCAGCTTTCTATTGTGCTTTCAAATACATCATAATGAGAAATTTGCATACACACACTTTTGTTTTGGTTTGTTTCCTGGAACGACGATAATTATAGGTTTGTACAATATATATATTTTTTACTATTTTATTATTTATTTACAAGTGAATGATTAAATAGTTCAGTTCATTATACTGTGTATATTGGCCTGCATCATGGTAAATGTGTAAAATGAAAGTTATTTTAGTTATGCAAATTTTTTCTCACTTACTACTGTGCTTTCAAGCAATGCGTCCACACATGCCTGCAGACAACAGCATTCCAGACATCTCAATGCCAACAGCCTGGAGGCATACACAGCACTTTAATAAGGCAAAAGTCACCGAATACAATCAGATAACTAGATTAAATAACCCATCCAACAGGTATCAGAAGATACAATACGTTCATTATATTTCTTGCTTTGTTTTCCACTTTCTCTTTGCATACATCCATTTACATGCTATTAAAACTATGTGACTGCAGGAAATGGATAACTGAAATGCATTTATTTAGTGTAGTATGTCATCTATGATTGATCCTCAAAGCATTCGAATGGACAACTGTCCCATTAATGTGCTATTGTCTCATAACTGAGCCCTGTGGTTACACTTTTGACTCCATAAGGAGCCTTTAAATGTTACTCACACACTAAAATCTTTTCTACAAGCAAAACACTTATCGCCATTATGTCATTTTCCAAAGAAATATACGTTTCTGGTAAGTATAAATAATTAATTCCCAATCTGTTAAACCCTTTTTTTTTGCACAAGATTAGCATGCAATAGCCATGAAAAATTAATCTTCATGCAAGAAATGGTATGTGTATAAATACGGTCATTAACATTCAAAGTGTATAAAAACCTTTCATCAAAGTTGTCCTAAGACAAAAATATGTATTGTTTTTTATTTCAGGACAACTTTGATGAAAGGTTTTGATCCACTTTGAATGTTAACTGTATTTATACACATACCATTTCTTGCATGAAGTGAATTGACTACTGTATACCAGTCAAAAGTTTGGAAACAGTAAGGTTTTTAATATTTTTTTAAGTTGTTTCATGTTCATTAAGGCTTCGTTTATTTGATGAAAAATAAAGGGAAAACAAATATTGTGAAATATTATTGTGATTGTGTTGTTTCTATTTCTATTCTATTTCTAATTGATTTCTGTTATGCAAAGGAGAATTTTCAGCATCATTACTCCAATCTTCAGTGTCACATGATCATTCAGAAATTATTGTAATAATAATCTGATTTATTGTCAGTGCTAGAAACGTATTTTCTTTAATTTTCTGGGTTTTTTTGGAACGTGACATTTTTTCATGGAATGAAACTTGAATTAATAAATCATCAAAAAGAAGAGCATTTATTTTATATAGAAATTAGTGCTGTCAACGGATTAATCATGATTAATCACATCAAAATAAAAGTTTTTCTTTATATAATATATTTGTATGT
>JAUCNO010000353.1:15218786-15263045 GCA_032353835.1 Enteromius viviparus
GAACACATATATTATGTAAATAAAGACTTTTATTTTGGATGTGATTAATCATGATTAATCATTTGACAGCACTAATAGAAATCCTTTCTGACAATATACACTACCAAAAACCTTTATTTGGCTGGGATGTGATGGCAGGGATTTATACTTTTAGAAAAGATTTCTATTTTTAATAAATGATGTTCTTTATAACTATTTATTCATCAAAGAATCCATAATACAAAGTATTGCCGTTTCCAAATATTTGCCAACACAACTTTGCCAACATTGATAATTCTATTAATAAATCCGCATATTAAAAGGATTTCTGAAGGACCATGTAACACTTTATACAAGAGTAGTGACTGATGGAAATTCAGTGTATACAAACATTTTAAAGTATATTAAAATAGAAACCCATTATTTTAAATGGTAAAAATATTTTCTTTTTGATCAAATAAATGCAGCCTTGATGAACATACTGTAAGTAACATCTTTAAAAATATATATTACAAATCTTACTGCACCCAATCTTTTGACTGGTAGTATATATATATATATACATACAATTACTTATTTTATTTTACAGCTATACTGCAGTAACTCATGTGAACTAGACTGATGTCATCAGGCCCGTGTAATGTCTCATGATGATACACAGCTGTTAGTGATATATATATATATATCATACATATCCATCAATGGCCTTCACAGTGTCTGCTCTCTCACACATATGCTTTAACACGTATAAATACTCCCTCACACACTGGAGAATTCACAGTATGTTCTCCTCTTACAGCTGGAGACAGAGTCTGTCTGCAGGAACTGGACATTAGTGACTCTTTACTATCTCTGTCTGGGACACACACACAAATGGACACAAACTCTCTATGCTTTGGTAAGGTTCATATCGTGAATCTAAATGTGGAGTGATGTGGAAATGTTTGCATGAGTATAATGCTTACAGTTGATAATACTTATTTGCATGTGAAGAATTTCCCATCTAAAGAGCGCAGAGGGAAAATATAGTTTAATGCAGTTGTATTGCTTAAATAGTTAGACTAGAAAATAGTCAGGGCTTTTGTTGTGTATGTAAAACTACAGAGAGATTCTAAAGTTAAAACGTTTACTGAGTCACAATTACACTTTGGTAAAGCGTTTAATTCTATATCCTTTTCGAATTTATTTTTTAGTTTAAGTAAGTAAATAATTAAATAACTGAATATGTATTCAATAAATAACTATATATTGACAAATGAAAGAGTCAGAGAATTTAAATCAGATGCACAACCTTGTCGGTCAGTTCTCATTTACTGTTTATTATGGTGTGGTTATACCATGGCACTCTGCCTCATGTTACTAAAATACATATACCATGTCTTTTTTTAATTTGAAAGTTTTCAACACCCGTGCTAATTATCAGTGAAAAGCAGAATCTTCTGTGTGTTTTGTATCCCATCTGCAGGTATGTGTGGGAAGTGCACCGAAGGTGTTTATAGTGCTGATCAGGCCTGCCAGGCCATGGGACAAGTGTATCATGACAGCTGCTTCACCTGCTGTGCCTGCGGTAAGACTGCAGCTCATGTATCAGTTCAGATGCATAGAAATATTACACAGGGCTCAATACATCAGTATATACACACAAAACACATCGGTGCACCATGTACAATTTTTAATTTTGTACAAAAACAAGTAAGAAGGGATAAAAATATATGCTTTAACATTCCCCCAAGAAACTTAAAGAAATGAATAGTTTTGCGAATGAGTGCAAAGTTAATCAGAGAACACAAATGTTTTGCGAGCAAATGCAAAGTTTTCAGCATTATTGCAATAATTTTGCTAGAGAATCTCTTATTTTTCCTTAACCATATGTAGTGCTTCACAAAGTGTTTATTTTACATGCGTCAGTAAACTCAATATGATGTCTTTTCTTTTTTATCTGCTCCACGCAGGCCAGAAACTGAAAGGGAAGGCGTTTTATGAGTTTTTAGGGCGGGTGTTCTGTGAGGAGGATTATTTGGTGTGTGGTTTTGCCTTGTTTGTTGATTATTTTTTAAATTGCAATTAGATTATGATTACGCTTTTAATGTTTCCTCTCTTTTGAAGTATTCCAGCGTCAAGCACTTTGCAGAGGTTTGCACATCCTGCGGATATTTAATCACAGATATGGTCAGCCTGAGAAGCATAGTGTGTGTGTTATAATGGATAGAATGAATGTTGTTTAATGTTTCCTACCACATGATCCATTAGCTAGATGACCTCTGACCCCTTTAGGTGCTCCAGGCTTTGGGAAAGTCCTTCCATCCTGACTGTTTCCGCTGTGTCATCTGTAATGAGAAACTGGAGGGACAGCCATTTAGTGTCGACAAACAAAACAAGATATATTGTGTAAAAGATTACCACAGGTGAACAACACGATGTCATGGACACACAGTGAATATATAATTAAGTTAATTAGTGGTAGATTAAATTAAATCCTAATCAAATTCCTTTGACTGTTTCAACAAAATGTAAAAAAAAAAAAAAATTAATTAAACAATTTTATTGCCTAGAAGAGTAACACAAGTTATAACACATGGATTTTCTTGAATTGTTAGGTCTGATTGTATTTTGTTTGGCATAATTTTTATTGCATAGGACTCTGGCACAGACATGTGCTATATGTGAACAGCGCATCCTTCCTAATAAGGTATATTTCTTATATATACGTTTTTTTTATATATCAACTGTAATATTTGATATCTTATACATTACATCTATTGGATAAATGATCATGTTTGAAATTGTTGTGAAATTTGGGTTTTTTATGTACACAGGGATCAAATGAGATTGTGCGAGTGATGTCCATGGAAAAAAGCTACCATGTGGCCTGTTATGAAGAAAGCAGCAACATTTAATTGATGTTGAATCTGAAGAAATAATAATTATTCATTATGCTTTTAGTAAAACTGTAATTGATTAATATTAACATGAAACTTGAATTTAAATGCCATATGATATATCAAAGTGCCATGATATATTTGTGGTATCATTACTATATTATTAATAGTATTATGTTATTATTAAAATTGCTACCAAACCAAACTGTGTTGTCAGATAAATGATTTTTCAATAATGATATTTATATTTATATACAACAAATTATAAATTGGATATTTTAATTTTATCCAAAGAATTGAATAAAATGAACGGCAGTCTGATTTTTGCGATCTCTTGCTTTTTACGGACTTTTATTATGACATAACCGGAAAGAGGCGGAAGTTATCTATTGTTTTCAACGCTGATTTGACATTTGGCGCGTTCAGTAAAAAGTCGCAGTTCAGTGAGTGATAAGCATAAGTGCTATTTTTGTCCAGATAAATATGGTCTTTTCTTTAACATACGCTTCTGAAATAGTCCTTTTATAGTGAGTCTGATGTCGATGTGTTTTATGACGGAATTATAAAGGCAAACAGGTTGTTGGATACGCTTGTGTTTCTATTTGTTTTTACGGATAAAGTGAATAAATGGATCGATACAATGACGTTAAAATCCTCCTGAAGAAATGGGAATTGTCATTCTTCCAAACAAACAACAGAAAACCTAATAAGGTGTTGTATATTCATCAGTATTCTGGTATATTGTGTTGTTGTTTTTTTAATATTGTATTTTATTTTGTTCTTCGGTTGTTATGTAATTAATGCTGTCCAAAAATCGTATATTTTAAAGGAAGACATTGATAAAGCGCCAGAGGAGACGAGACGTAAGTTTGTTGCGTTTTGTTTGTAAGTTGATAAGTGACATATGGCCGTGTTAGGATTGAAATATTTCATTTACTCTGTGTGTTTTTCTTTTTGCAGAACTCTATAAAGAATACCGTTCTCTCAAAGCAGCAAAAGAAAGGAATGGCACTGAGCAGGAGGATCACACAAAACCCCCAGAGAGTCAGCCTTCTACAGCTGTAAGAGGACACATTTAATTCCTCAATGTAAACATTCATCAGCCATCTTTTTGCTCTCTGAAGATCATAAGTGTAGATGTGTAAAGTGTAGTGTTCACTGTTTAAGGAAACTGGATGCTGGGGGTCTCACCTCAACCGGAAGAGTCTGCCAGCTGCTGTACCGAAACTGTCATCAGATGATAAAGAGACACTGAAAGCTTCAGCTCAGTACTTTGGTATGAAGTTGAAGAACAATCTGGGAGCTTTAACAAAGGTGAATGTTACATACTGTACCCTGGGCTGGGTGATGTCATTAGAAAAATCATCACAAGTTCATCTCATGACAATATCTGACATGTTGTGTAGTTAATTATTATCAATATTTAATTCAAATAAAAATAGTAAGTGATAATGGTAAAGATAATCGCTCTTAATAAATTCCTTTAAAATGTTAAAATGAAAGTAAACAAAATGTGATGAAGAAGTAAAATACTATATAATTAAAATTTTAATAATTAAAAAGATGAAAAGAAATGTATGTAATATGTTGTTTTAAGATGCAAAATTATAAGAACAATTATAATGCTCTTTGTTACTGTGTAATATATTTTCAGAAACCTTTCTACTGATTATTATTACTGATATCATTGTAATATTTAAAATAGCTCTTTATTTTATCTTTTAATTTTATTGAAAAGATATAATGTTAAAGAATATTTCCACTGATCAATAATTCTACTATTAAACTATTACTTAATCTGTGTGACGTTAATGGCTGTTTTACCATTAATGATACTTCAATTGAAGCTATTCTTGATTAATGTCATTTTGATAATAGACTACTGAATATCTGTTCTCTCATTTTTTCGTCACACATACTGATTTCTAGGAGCGATCTTTTTCTCTGAAAAAAGCAACAACCCCTTGCCGAACACCAGCAAAAGCACTGAATGACACTCCAGACTCCAGTGCAGCACAGACAGATGTAGAGACTCACACACCAAAGCCAGCTAACACATGTCCAGACCCCAGCGCTCCTCCTGTACAGACGGCAAGCACAGAGTTAGAGGACGAGCCATCAGATCCCTTTCCATCCATAACCCCCTCCAAATCCTGGTCTCCAGCTGTGGGCTCTGCACACAAGAGCTTGGAGAAGGTCCAGTTTCTGAAGCAGTCCATGACCAAGAGGTTTTCCTCTGTGGACAGCAGCTGGCTCGCACGCTGTCAGGTTTTCAATGAGGTGGAGGAACCTCAGAAACCTGTTGCTGGGAATTCAGAGCTGTCGAAAATTCAGAACAGTGTCTTACAACCTACTGTTATAAGCAAAGCTACGTCAAATGAGGGTCAAATATCACCAAAGACTTCACTGGAGAAGAAGAAATTTTCCTTGTCGGAGGATGGTGCACAGAAAGATCCAGTAGCATCTTTAGTAAGGAATAATGTGGTGGTGGATGCAGAATTGGGTTCCCCGGGGCATGATGGTGAACAGGTATATCAAAACAACACTGCGGCTCTCGTGGGAGATGATGAGGCTTCTTCAGAGGAGCATAAATCTGCTTCAAATGCTAAGAAACGCAAACCCAGGGCTGGAAAATTTCAAGACTCAGATGACAGAGCACAGGCCAAAGGTGGCAAAAAAAACAAAGGTCGGAAAAGACAGAGGGAGGGTGATGATGACATTGATGAATCTGAGGAGCAGGAAGGTGGAGTGAAAAAGAGAAGGAGAACTAAGAAAGGAGAGGCGGCTGGAGAGGATCAGCCCAAAAAAAGAGGGAAGAATAAAGGAAAGGTCGATGAAGAGGAGGATGACACTGCCACTTCAGAGAAAAAAACAATCCAGAAACAAGCAACTCCTCAGGAGAATTTACTGGGAGAGGTGGATGAAGAGGAGGCCAGAGCTGCTGCGTATAGAATGAAGAACACTGTCAGGGTCAGGTACATCTCAAAAAATGACTTCAGACTTTTAATTTCAAAAAGTGAAACGTTCATTTTTATTTTAGATTCATTACATGTGAACTAAAGCATTTGAATAGTTTTTTGGTTTTCTCATTTTGATTAGAGCTTACATCTAATGAAAGTCAAAAACCAGTATCTCAAAATATTACAATATTTATATTTGAGTTTCATTAAATGACCATCCCTGCAATACAATGAAAGATGGCCACCATTGAAAGGGTAAGTCACAGAAGGTCATTGAAAGTGCTGAGTGCTGTATCAAAGCATATTAAATGCAAAGTTTTCTAGAAGGAAACTGGGTAGGAAAAGGTGTTTTAGCAGCAGGGATGACGCAAGCTTGAGAATACTGCCAAGCAGCTGTTGCATTTCGTTTAGTGTTTTACTGATTTATTGTCCTTATACTGAAACAGGCCAACAAAAAATACAGATGGCAACTTTGTGAAAATCAATTTGAAGAAGAAGTCCCATGTCAAGGGTTTTGCTTTGAGAGGAGCTGCGCTAAGGAAACAGGTCGGTTGATGATGAAGTATTTTTTTAAGAAATGGTCCATCCAAAAATTTTAATTATCATAGTTTGCTTAACCTCTTTGTTGCTGTAACCCAATATAACTTTCTACTATCAAAAATACCAAAAATAAAAGCCCTAACATTTGAAAACAAAGAAATGAAGACCTCTGTAAATATTAGTAGGCTGATGTAATTTTACAACTGTATATTAACCTTAAAATAAGAGAAACTCTGGGTTTTCTGTTTCAATATGGCAGGTGGAAAATGCAGGGTAAGTCAAGCCTGTTTCTGAAAGAGAGGTCACTTTTACTCAGAGTCAGTTACCGTGGGAATTGTTCTGAAACCGAAACCTTGAGTTTTCAATCTTTTTACTTAACCTCCTGAAACAGGCCCCTGTTGTCCGTTAAAACACTGTTGTTGTTGCTGTTATTACTAAATACGTTTATAAAGTATTTTTTAACAAGTATATTTTTTTAATTTCTAGAATTCAAATAATTACATATTATTGTTAATAATAATAATAATAATAATAAATAATATTGTATTAAATTTTAATATTATTATATAATAATAATAATAATAATATTATAGTCATATAAAATGGGGAACAAAACCCCTTTTTTTTCTTAGCTCATTACATGGCTGATAAAGAGAGCCTAAAAGCCGCTTAGACATTGTAAAATTGCAGTAAAGTGGGGAATAAAAATACTGGAACGGTTTATTGTGGGTAATTTATTAATGTGCTTTTCTCAATGTTTTCTAATTATTCCAGATGTACATGCAGAAGTTCCAGCTGAAGGGTGAGCGGTTCGGGGGTGGATTTGGGAGAGGCAGGGGGCGGTTCGGTGGCTTCAATCGTCAAGGCGATACCTGCTACAAGTGTGGCGGGACAGGACATTGGGCACAGGACTGTCGAGGAAGAGGTGAGAGGCTGCACAGGTCATGTGACTCTACTCTCATGAATTTGTGGTTATGTTATTGATCATTTGAGGTTGTGTTTCAGCTCCCGTTGTGAGTTCTGCTGAACAGCAAGAAACCCAAGAAGAGGAGGAGGAGTTTGAGCTACCCACGCTGGAGGAAGTCGCTCGGGCGACAGGAACTCTGCGCTCAGAGCCTATTGGTGGGTCTTCATGGGGCACATGTTTAATTATTTTAATTATCCCCAAAGCATTAGTTATTTTTATTTTCTTTCTTGCCTTGGAAACTAGCTGAAATAAAATAACATTTTCTTACTTCAGTGGCCCCTCCCTCTGTGGGCGGAGACTCTTCTGAGAAGGAAGATCAGGGGGCGGAGATACTGCTCAATATCATCAGACCAGATTATGAGCGTCCCGCTCCTCCTCCACCTATGGAGCCGCTCTACAGACCAAAGGATGATGGGAAAGTTCAAGGTATGTCACATTAATGTGCTGTAATAGCTTAATTCTGTGCAAAATGTCTCTTTATTCAGTTTTTCCTTTGGTTTTCCAAAGATGTCCCGACAGAGGTGTACGAAGCTCTCCGAGACTTTGGTTACAAGTCCTTCAGGCCTGGCCAGGAGACGGCCATCATGAGGATCCTGTCAGGTGGGAGGTTATAAGACGTTTAAACATTACTACATTTCAGTATTTGACCATATCCATACTGCAGTGAAATATGATTGAGTGCTAAATATAAATTACGTACCAAATTATGAATACAATAACCACAGTTTTTACTGTTCAGACCTTAAAATGGATTTGATTGTATAAAAATGGTTCATTCTGGAATGAGTTTTCTAAAACCCATTTTAATATATTTTTAACCCACATATGAGTGAGCGTTGCTGTTCAGAAAAGCAATGAGCAAAATGAATTGGAGTTGTACAGTATGTGAAGTGTTAAATGGCTTCTCTGATCTGCTAGTGATTTTTTTTGTATTCAGGTCTGTCCACACTAGTGGTTTTGTCCACTGGTATGGGCAAATCTCTGTGCTACCAGCTTCCTGCGTACCTGTACGCCCAGAGGTCAAAGTGCATCACACTGGTGGTGTCTCCTCTGGTGTCTCTGATGGATGATCAGGTACGTTTGACTTTATATTGGAAACCTAATTTAATTATTTCAGAAAATACATTCTAAAATGATAATGCAGGGAATTCTCACTCAGATTTGCTGTATTGTGTTGGTGTGAATTCATGTTTACATTGTTTGTGAAGCTCTCAGGACTCCCGCCGAAGCTGAAAGCCGCCTGCATCCACTCCAACATGTCTAAGAAACAGAGAGAAGCTGCTATTGAGAAGGTAAATACTATAATTATATTATTATACAGGTATAAAGGCTTTTATCTTAGTTTCCTAACCAGTGTTATTTTATTATCATTAATATTTTATTATAGTATTTATTAACATGTTCTATTGTTATTGTTCTTTCTTTTTAGTTTTATTTAATAATTATTTTTTTACATTTGTTTTTATATTTAGTCCTTTCATAACATCTTCAGTGTTTTTTTTAGGCAACAATTCTAATTTTTTAAATTTATTTTCCTTTTTATTTTAAGTTATATTTTGTGATGCATGTTTTTATTTTATTTGATATTATTTTGCACTCTAAGCATGCATGTTTTAGTTTTTATACTGAAGTTTAGTAGTCAATTTATTTAATTTAATTTAGGTATGTGTGTGTCGTTTTTTTTTATGTTATTTTTTTAAAAACCCATCTGCACTTTAATTTAGATTAAATTGAAATGCCCAACGAAAACATGACATGTGATACTCATCATGTCTTATATGAATCTGTGAGCGTTTATGTCTTTCTCTGAGTTTGATTTTGTGTGTGTAGGTGAAGGCCGGTCAGGTGCATGTCCTGCTCTTGTCTCCTGAAGCTCTGGTCGGTGGAGGTCACTCAGGGTCAGGATGCCTCCCTCCTGCAGACCAGCTTCCTCCTGTGGCCTTCGCTTGTATTGACGAGGCTCACTGTGTGTCTGAGTGGTCACACAACTTCCGGCCCTGTTATCTGAGGCTGTGCAAGGTAAGTCCCTCAAATGAATGGTTTTTGTTTTTCATGTGATCATTGCAGATTTCATGTATGTTTGCTGTGTTAGGTGCTCAGGGATCGGTTGGGTGTGCGTTGTCTGTTGGGTCTCACCGCCACAGCCACTCTATCTACAGCTCTGGACATCGCCCGACACCTGGACATCAACGATCAGGAAGGAATCGCTGTCCGTTCTGCTGCTGTCCCTCACAACCTCCAGCTGTCCGTGTCCATGGACCGAGACAAAGAGCAGGTGAAAGTCTTGAGAAAAAATTTCATTTTGCAGACCTAGTTAAATGCAGCTAAACAACATTAAACCGGAGCAATGAATGTGTGTTCTGCGTATATTAATTATGTATATATAAACACACACACATACAGCATATATTTTGAGAACATTTACAGGTATATACATGTATATATTTATATAAATTATATCATCTAAAGAATATATAAACTAGATATTTTACTTCAATATGCGTCCGTTTGTGTATTTATATATACATAATAATTATACACATTACACACAAATATTATGTACAAACTTGTTTTGAATGTGATAAATCATGATTAATCGTTACTAAATATGCAATGCTTTCATGGGATTATTTTGGACTTGTGAGGGCAAACAATAAGATATTGTCCATTCCTAAGTGTTACACTGTCTCAAATAAGTGAAGGTGTTTTCCCACAGGCTCTGGTGTCTTTGCTGAAGGGTGAACGCTTTGGCGCTCTAGAGTCGGTTATCGTGTACTGTACCAGGCGAGAGGAGACGTCCCGTATCGCTGCACTGCTGCGCACCTGCCTGCAGGGGGTGACGTTGAGAGAGTCCTCCAAACCATCTCCAGAGGATGAGGACAATCCTGTAGGGAAGAAGAAGAAAGCTCTTGGTAAATACGTCACTGTCATACTAAACTCTTCTGCTTTTTGGCTTTGTTTAGAGGTGCTTATTTCATTTTCCCATATAAACTTAGCCAGGAAGAAGATCCGTAAGCCTCTGAAATGGATAGCTGAGGCGTATCACGCCGGGATGTCTGCGTCAGAGAGGCGGCGAGTTCAGAATAACTTCATGTGTGGGGAGCTGCGTGTGGTGGTGGCCACCGTGGCCTTCGGGATGGGCTTGGACAAGTCAGACGTACGTGGGATCATCCACTACAACATGCCCAAAAGTTTTGAGAGCTATGTGCAGGAGATTGGCCGAGCAGGACGAGACGGACACCCAGCACACTGCCACCTGTTTCTAGACCCTGAGGTCTGTGCTTGTTTAGTAGCTGTTTTTTTTTATTTTATATTAGTAGCTTGATTTCAATATTTGTAATATATTTTATACTATATATTCTTTTATAGTATTTATACATTTTTCACTTTAATTGTAATTTAATTAATTTAAGTTTCAGTCATTTAGTGTTCTGCTTTTGTTATTTTTATTAGGCTTTCTCCATATTACTATTTATTTTTAACTTATTTTTATTTCAGGTTAGTATTTCAACTTGTTTTACTTCAGCTTAATTTTTTTCTTTTAATATCTATATTGTGTTTCATTTCAACTTTATTTTAATGAACCGATTTTAATTCGTTTATTTTTGTTTTCATTTACATTAAATTTTTTTAAAAATTTAATTTAAGCTTTTTCAATTAACAAAATTAACTTTTAATATTTTCAGTTAATTGTAGTTACCAACTACAATGCAACACTTGATATTTTCTCTTATTTGAACTGTATATTGCATTTAGGGTGCAGACCTGCATGAGCTGCGCAGACACATCTACGCAGACACAGTGGATTTTTATACAGTGAAGAAACTGGTGCAGAAGGTTTTTCCTCCGTGTAAATGCAGACAGATTCAACAGACGCAGCGAGATTTGACACAGGTGACACTTGAGGAATTCCAAAAATATATTTTTTTATATATTTTAATATTTGCTTTTTATCTATGCTTCTTTTACTGAATTTTATTCATGCATGTTTTTTTAGTTGAATTGAAATCTGAATCTCATACCCTATAGGCTGCAGAAGTATCTGACAGTGAGTTACTGGAGATGGAGGTTTGTGAAGACACTGATCAGCAGATGACAGAGACTCCCACTGACCAACAACCACCGCAGACACACACTCCACAGGAGCACAACCAACCAACTCATACGACAGAAGAGGAGAGCGACGACGCTCTGAAACTGAGTGATGTGAGAGTACAGCGCCCATGTCACACACATGAGAGAGCCATTCCCATGCAAGAGACCGTGGAAACCCTTGACATCACCGAAGAGAGTAAGACTTCCTGCTGAAATACAGAAGTTCTGAGAGTAGATATCACATTTTTAAAAGTTCTTTTAATGGTCTTTTTTATGGTTTGTTTGGAGTCCATTGTCATTGTATGAATGAGCAGGATAATTGTCCACAAGTGTTACATGAAAAGAAATGTCTTGTTTTTTACTGTTTAATGAAATGAGTAATTCAATAATGACAATATACATTATTATACAAACATAATATTTATTAATATTTTAAATTGTTTTCTGTTTGCATTCTAGTTAACTAAAAACTGAAACTAAAGTCAAAACCATTGCAAGAAATTGTTAGCTAGTTCCAGATTATTTGCAAATTGCAAAACATACAACAAAATTACTGTAAACTCTAAATATTAATAATAACTATACCACCTAATTTAATCACGTAGAACATTATAAATGTTCTACATTTTACAGTAAATCATGGCCCTTCTTCATTTGTGTTTGCGTTTTAGGTCTGGAGACTCTGTTGTGTTACCTGGAGCTTCATCCTCAGCAGTGGGTGGAGCTTCTCCATCCGACGCTCTCCATCTGTAAGCTGCAGTGCTACGGTGGTCCGCAAGAACTCCGCAAAATCACCAAACTGTATGTTGCCCTTTCACAGTGTGACTGAGTAGCTTTGGATGCTTTTGTGAAGCTCAATGCTGATTGTGTCCTTTTGTATGTTGTCAGGTGTGCTCCGGTCGCCGTGGCCCTGGCGCGCAAACGCATGGCGGGGGAGCGCGTGGAGTCATGTGACACTCTGGAGTTTGATGTGGTAGAGCTGGCGGACACTATGGGCTGGCAGCTTCCTCTGGTGAAGAGAGGCCTGAGACAGCTGCAGTGGGGTTCACACACAGGTGCGAGGAGACGGCGTCGTTTACATTTCATCTGATGCATGTTACACATCAAAAGGACCGACCACGCTTAAAACCACTAGCTTTATTCTGATTGGATAGGAACTCTGATATTATAACTCCCCAGCTGTCATGTTAAACTAAATGAAATGGGTCAATTCACATGTCAGTCAGATGGTTTCTTCCTCTCTAAATGTGCTTTTTGCTAAAATTGATCCCAGCAGGAAAGGTATTATTAGAGGATTAATAAATGATTGAGAAAGGTAGATGGCCTTACTACGAACTAAAAAAAAAGGGTTGCAATTTAATTGGCGGGATATCTCAACAATGGCAGTTGAAAGAGTTTATCTAATCACTAAACAAATTTGGCTGTAAAAAAAAAACATAATGTCTGTAAATGCCTTTGAGTCATTCATTCGGTTCATTCAAATGGGTGATTCGTTCAGGAATAAAGTAAATGGCTCTCTTTTATGAATGGGCCTTTGAGTCATTGGTTCACACGTTTCATTTAAAACCCAGATTCGTTTAGAAACTTCACACAGATGCTCAACAGTTCTGTTGTGGCTTACAGGTGATATTTGCGTTGGCAAAACACACAATATACTTTTTTAAAATTAAAACAACATTAACAACTTATTTACTGAACTGCTGTATAATATTACATTTGCACTTGCTATTCAGACATAAACAGCGCTCGTGTGATGCTGCTCGTATCATGTGATATAAATATGATACAAAAACTTATAAATAAAATGTATTTAAACGTCGTTTATATATTATTTCTTTTCATCTGGTCAGGTTCATATGGAGGCACAGGACGGAGTGGAGTCCATGTGGAGTTTTCCGCGCTGTCCTTCTATTTCCGGTCCTACGGTGACCTGACGGCGGATGAGTTTGATGCGGTTTGTGTGTTTCTGCATGGCAGGGTGATGGCACAGGAGAGGACACAGCTGTACCAGCTCAAAACCTGCTTCAAAGCCTTCCGCAGGTCAGACCCACGTCCCACACGAGCTCTTCTAACCATCGTGTCCTTCACTGTCAGGAAATCCCATCATCTGAGTGTGTTTGTGTGCAGCGTTGCGTACCGTAACTGCAGTCTCTGTATGGACGATCTGGAGGACAGCAGGAGCCAGGCTCTCAAAGAGCTGCTGCGAGATTATTTCGACAAGAGAAGAAACCTGGACCAAAGCAAACACTATCAGGAGGAAGAGGACGACGAGGAGGAAGAGCTCAACAAATGCAAGGTGTGACTCTTTCACAGTTTCATGAATGACCTGAACTCTCGTTTCGATCTCTGAATCCGGTCGTGGTGTTGTGTCCTCAGATGAAGGACTGGGAGGCTCAGATCTCTGCGGACATCAGAGGTTTCCTGTCCAGTCGCAGCGATGAGAAGTTCTCCGGTCGAGCCGTGGCCAGAATCTTCCACGGCATTGGTTTGTTTCTAATGACACCGCACTTCAACTATTGCAATTAGTTGATTTTTTTTGGAGGTATTTCAATGTGTTTCTGTGCCCCCACAGGAAGTCCTTGTTATCCAGCGCAGATGTACGGACGTGACCGAAGATACTGGAGGAAATATATTCAGTTTGATTTCAATGCGATCATTCGTTTAGCTACACAGGAGATCATTAGAACGAGGTAACATGATCTCACGATGATAGTGTAAATGTTTATTTGTCACTCTTTTAAATGTTCACATGTTGTGTATTACAACTATTTATACAATAAAGACTGTTTTCCAGAGTTCAATCATGGTGATCTGTAAACACAGCAGTTGTATTTGCACAGTGTGTCCTGTAGTGGGCACTATTGTGCTGTTTTGTCAGATTCAGATAAATTTATACAGGTATATTAAACAACCCCAAACAACAGCATATATGAACTTTTATTAAGGGCTGCACTTTAATCAATGTTACACTCGCAATTATAATTACAGATGCTACAATTAAGTGGCAGTTAATCGTTTAGTTATTCTGAGTGCTTAAGATGTGTCTTTTTTTCTTTTGTTGTGTTATCTTAAGGGCTTTTCCATTGTTTTAAATTTAGTTTTAGTATGACATTATAATACCATTTATAGTTTTGCTTTTTTTTTTAAGAATAAACCAATCCAATGTATAATTGACATTTGAGGCATAATACTATAGAAGTGGTTCTCATATGTATAATGCGAATAAAACACAGGGGCACATACACCTTTACTAGATGCTTATGGTAACTCTGCTGTAATTAGTCATCACATATGAATATAAAAATCAACTCCAGAGTTGTAAAGGAATTTATTAGATTTTTTTAATTGAATGACTTGAAAAGAAAAAATCTTTTAGAAACAAAAAAAAAAAACACTTCTTTGTTGATATAACAAATAATCATTTACATTTAAACATTTTTAACCATAGTAATATAATTATTGAGAACTAGTTATATTACCACTGTCAGTTGAGAAGACAGAACAGATAATTGATTTGATTTTCAGAAATCGGCTAGTATTAAATTGTTAATTATTGTATTTTGCAATGTATCAAAAGCAGTTTGTTTTTGGCAGTCTTTGTGTTGTTGCATAGATCAGATGGTCTAAATGTTAGAAGAGTCTTCCTCATTTTTCAGTACAAGGAAACAAAGTGTTGTGTGTCAGTTGCATGTGTTGTACATCTGTCAACTTGTTCAGCTCAAGTTCAGTCGATTCAATCTCACCTGTGTTTCACAGAATATAACCAACACACACAAACCTTTACATAACAACAGCTCATTCAGATGTCCTTCATTGCGACTGATTTCATCATAGCTACAAAGATCCTGATATCGTGGCCTAATGGCTAGGGATTTGGACTTGTAACCTAAACGTTGTGGGTTCAAGTCCCAGGAATTGTAGGTGGTGGGAGTGAATAACCAGCACATTTATATACCACGACTGAGGTGAGACCCTTAGGCAAGGCACCAATGACTGCCCACTATTCTTGGTGTGTGTGCACTTTGGATGGGTTAAATGCAGAGCATGAATTCCAAGTATGGGTCACCTGGCCACAGGTCACTTCACTTTAAATACCATTAAATTATGTGGTAATAATTTGAAAGGTTTGCTGTGATTGCTCTGTATTTTAAATTGGGTGTGATATTTTAGAGACAGCAGTCATTGTTCTGTGTTTTTAAAAGTCTCATCATCTAATGAGCACTTTTAAGTCATGTGAGTCAGAATCAAATGAAACTTCAGCATTTCGACTTTGAAGACGAGACAAAATGCCTGGCTTTACCAGAACTTTCAGCTCTGCAATCTCAGACATGACTAATAACACACTCACACACATACGTAATACCACAGCGCTGAAGAGACTTTTTACATAATGTTTATGAAAGCACAAAGGCCATGAGTGAATATTTTTAGGCTAGGACTGAGCTACAGATCACCATTACTGTACTTATTCACAGGTTCTCTCATCACACATGACAGAAGCTCACAGTACATTTATAAACCACTACAACACAGAAAACATTTTTTATGTTAAACAATTAGAAGTATCTAATTTACAAATAAATTTAAACTGAAGGACAGGCGTCTTATGAGAAATGCTAATGGCCATAAAAAAGCCATTTATCAAGTGATTTGCATGGCTGATTTATCTATTGTAAATGTTAGTTTCTAATTAGACGAATTTGAAAAGCAAAAAAAAAAATTCCGTATTTTTTTTTCTTCGGTTCTTAAGAAAAACAATCAATTTAACTTTTAGAAATATTCCATTTTAAAATATGACAGCGTTACCCTGTGCTTATATTTCCTCTGTTTAAATGATAATCACAAAAGCATGGTCGAGGGAGAGAATATGGCATAAGCACACTCCTGCATCATTTCCTAGATTCCTATCTGATAGGGGTGCGACGAGATCACGTGTAAACTCGGCGATATCCTAGCGATAGTTTTATGATGCGGCGCAACAGAATTTTTTTCAGACGGATGAGTTCGATACATGAGCAATGGCACCTACTTGACCTCACGCATACACTGTTGTACGTGAACAGTCCGTGCGGTCTCAAAAAATGGCCCGTATGCGGACAGGTCCTGATGATGAAAATTAACTAATGCAGACGGCTGAAATACTATCGGCAAATTTGTTCAGGTATTCGACCCGACTCTCTTACCCTGCTTTTAAAGGAATATTTGTGTTATTTATACTATTTAAAAACTTTTGTTATTGTTAATTACTTGCCTGTCAGTATTTTGCAGTGTTCACATGTTGTTTATTACTGCATGTAATTTAATAAAAATAGTTTAATTTCAAAAAGTTGATTACAATAAATACAATTTATTCCAGTATATTTTATCACTGAGGACTTGTTTTAAAAAGTCTAAAAACCTTGTCTCATCTCGTCTCGTGGGATAAGTGTCTGGTCACACCCCTACTATCTGATCTTCATATAAAGACAGGAGTAATAAAATCCCCCATCCAGTCAACAGACCCAGATTCTGCAGCAGAAATGTCAGCCATGGTTTTTTACTGTCCACGTGAATCATAGAAGGAAGCTAGACAGGAAAATACAGAGAAATTGAAGTTTAGATCAACTGATTACACTAGTGTGTACACTAAGTGTTTCTGATTTAAGATAGACACTACAGTTTTGCTAGTGTTATAGTTCACCCACATTATTTGAATTTCACACACTGGGAAGAACTGAGAAAAAACTGCAACATTGTGAAATAAAGTTAATTCTGGAATGAAACATAACTTGCATTTGTGATTAGTTTTTGTTTGTTTAATATATATGTCTGTGTTTTCTGTATGTATATATATATATATATATATATATATACACGCACAGTATATATTTAGAAAATATTTACATGTCTGTATTTATAGCCATATAATTTATATTATAAATAAATATTAATGATATATTTCTGAAATATATAAATGCGTGTCATTAATCATTTGACAGCACTCGTTATTTGAAATGTATTAATATTTTATATTGCTCAGCAGAAACAGGCTTCCATGTTAAATAGAAAATGAAGCTTTCACATCTGCACAAATTGGAAGAGTTACAAAAGGACACAAAAGTACCAAACGTACCATGTCTGCGAGTGCGATGTAGAGGAAGAAGCCGGCGGTGATGGCAGAAATCCACTCCTCAGCGATGGTTTGAGTGGAGACGGACAGAGCGATGTACAGACCGATGAAAGAGGTCAGAGCACTGCCTACGTTCAGCAGCAGAGCCTTTCTCACCGACAGACCACAGTGCAGCAGGATGGCAAAATCACCTGACCAATTAAAAACAACCTGTCAGTAATGTGCCTGTATGATATCTACAAGTTAAAAGAATCCTAATTATTTAGCATCATGAAAAAGAGTGCCAGCGCCATTTGTTTTCATCGTTTTGATGAATCAGTAATGTACATAGTGTTACTGCACAAACCCGTTAAGAAAACCAAACCTAAAATGCTTCTAAAAGGCTTTAGTATGCGAACTTTTGTAAGAAACATTCAAAGTCTGTCTTAACCAGCTTTTATATTCTAGTTGTTTTTAATGCATTTTTTGGTGGCTAGATTAGTTTCTCTCAAATAGACAGATCTCACCTAACTCATGAGGCAGCTCGTGACACAGAACAGCCAGCGATGTAGCCAGTCCTGAACGCCACGACACGGAGAACGCAGCACCCACGGCCAGACCGTCCGCAAAGTTATGAATACCATCACCAATGGTGATCATATACGGCAGCAGACGCTTCTCTGAGAGACAAGACAAGATCAAAGATCCAAATCATAAATGATATTATTGATGAAACAGAGATATATAAAAAATAATAAAAAAGAAAGACTATAATAGTAGGGAGTTTCACCATTATTATTTTATATTTTAAATACGTTAATATAAATGTATATTATTATTATTTATTATTATTATTATTATAAGTAATAATAATAATAATATTTTTATATATTATAATATATATTATTACTTTAATATAAATACTTTATTATATTTTAAATATAATAAATATATAAAATCCAAATAAATAATTACTTAGTATATAATCATAATCTAATCTTTTGTCTAATCTTGCTTGTCATAAAAATAAAAAGCTCTATTTATAAAACTATAATAGTATCACAATAATACTAAAATAACACCAATATATACATCAGTTCAAAATAATAATATGACAGCAGACACCTTTTACAACCTCAGTTTGTGTGTAAATGTTACTTTACTAACAGGTCATTTTACTCCCTTAACTACTCCCTCACAAACATGTGGTTATCTCTAATAGGCGTGTAATTATTTACAGTCATGGTTTAGATGCGTCTAACCCCGACTCCTGACAGCATTCACTGACCTCGAGTGCTGCCGAACGGCTCCAGGAGGGTATTCTCGTTGTTTTGCTCATCCACCTAAAATCAGGGCCGTATTAGACAGTATCACAGATGATCACAGAGGAAAAGCTCAGGCATATTCATATTTCTGGTATTTTTAGTATATTTCTGTATTGCAATAAATAAAATGTTTATCAGTGCAAAAATCTAAGTATACGTATATTAGACTAGTCTAATACTCTAATAACCGTTAGTTGAACATGTATTTGCTAAGGTACTTACTGTTAGTAGAATGTCTACAGTGAACTAGACTGTTTTACCCCACAAAATACTGAGTTTGATGGTCAAAATTGATCAGACAAGCTAAGTTTACTGATTTAATTCAATCTCTCTATAAATCTCCCAGAGCTAAAAACTATTAAAAATGCATAAATCTCTTCCATCTATTCACTTAGCCCAGTCCTTTTCGTATTAGCGAAAGAGCCACTAGCTGAAGCCATGAGAATCAGTTTTTAATATTAAGGGACTCTATAGGCTCTGAAACATAAAATATCACTCTTAACCAACCCGACAGATTGTATTATAGATCTGCAGAAACTATTATATTCATATAGTAATTTTCCGGTTATAAGGTCAACGAAATATTGCTTTTGTCTACATTCCATACATTCAGACGTTTATACGGCATGGCAAACCCCCCAGATTAAGACACCCAATCTTGATGTACTGTACTGGTGGACAGCACACTTCAGACATCTGGCCTAGTTCATCCCCTCGTGGCTTAAAGTTAAAAGAGAATGACGCCACACATATTTTAAACAGTATAAATGGGATGAGAAATCGATTTAAAAAATCAGAAATCCTATGACTACTCATACAGTCTGCTTGTAGCTTCAATCCAAAATAAGGAACTTTTAAGGTACTTGCAATTGCGCGACTTTTTAAGAGTTAAAACCCAACTGAAACTAGCTAGTTTAACAAAAATTGGAGTGGTTTATTTACTCAAGCCAACCACTATACCAAAATAACTTCTAAAATATGTAACTCTGTTATGATAAAATAAATCATTGTCTGATTAGCATTGAAGCATTGCAGGAGAAACATGAGGGGAACTGTGTAAGGATGGCGTTACATCATACACGACTACTTTAACTTCCTCCATCAGTTGTATATCACACTACCGAAACTACATAAGTTTAATAAATAAAAATTCAGCGCTCTGCTTTAGATGTGGTGTGGAGGAGGGGATGTTTTTACACTGCACATGGACCTGCTCTACAGTTCAGGAGTTTGGGCAAAAAGTATGTAACTTTATCTCTGACATCCAGACCCGGAAGTGTGTGTATTGGGAAATTACACCAATTCCAATATTACTCAAGGTTATGCCATAAGTCTCACAAAGATGTTGCTAATAATTGCTAGAAAAGTGCATTGGAAGGAAGTGGAAATCTGATACTCTTGTTCCCATAAGTCTTTTGTTATCTGAGGTTAATAATTGCGTACCTTTGGAAAAAATAACATACCGGCTAAGAGACAAATTTAAATTAAATACTGCAAAAAAACAGGGAGACGTCCATCTATAAAAAACTAATTTCTCGTCTTAATAGGAATAAAAATAGCCTAACTAAAACTAGGTAAATTAACTAACAATGAACACCAACATTTGGGATTTACGTAGCAATTTAGCTCTCAGACTATTGTCTGTGAATCCTGAAATGACCTTTTTTTTGCAACAATTACTGTCTGGGTTTGTGAAACATGATTACACCCGACTTCCTCAGGGAAAGCTAGCTTTGTCCATTTTTGTTTGTCCATTCATTGTTTTGTAATAACTTCTCTGTTCAGACTTGCTCACCAGCTCGTCCTGTGAGGTGGAGTTGTTGTTTTGCTGTGTTCTCCTGCTCTGGAACATCTGCAGAACTTTGCTGTGGTTATGAGACTCAGACTCCTGCAAGCAGACAACAGAAAGGTCATTTACAGCCAGTGTTGTGCAAGTTACTTCCAAACTGGAATATTTATTATATATTACTTGTTACTGCTATATAAAAGTAATGCCTTACATTACAATATTTCTGATTCAAAATTGTAATGCGTTACATGACTCCTGTATTACTTTTAAAGTTACTCTCCCCAAAATAACTACAGAGCGTGCTGTCAGCTGTCATTTCCAGGAATATGTAGAGGGAAAAAGTAGGAACATATTTTAAATTATTTGGTGTTTTCTGAGTCCGTGTCACAAAGATACATTTCCTGACTCGCCATCTCCTTTGATGCACCTTAAGTCATCTTTAGAAATTAAAATTATAATGAAAGAGGTTTTGTTTTCGATTTCTTTTTTATTTTGTTAAGTGGTCATTTAAAGCTTTTTTAATTTATGTATTTTTATTTATTATTTATTCCTATCTATAGGTATATTCTATTTTTATAACTTAAAAAAAGGCTTTCTGATTTAACGTTTTTGAGAAATGTATGGCATCTGAAGAAATTTGACCACTCACTCCATCATGATGATGACCATATCGAGTGATGATGGCAAAGATGGTTTCCATCAGATAGAAAACATAGATGCCCCCAATGACCACCAGGGATTTGTAAATATAGTCGAGGTTGTCTCCGTCATGACTGTGTCCTTCTTCATGCGCATGAAGACCTAAGAACTGTGCAAACACAATCAGTCACAAAGTAATGAAATCTACAGGAATAGTTCCCTCAAAAATGAAAATTTGGTTTAATTTACTCACCTTCAAGGCATCCAAGATATACAGTAGGTCAGATTGTTTCTTCATCAGAACAGATTTGGAGAAATTTAGCATAACAGTACATCACTTGCTTATCAGTACATCCTCTGCAGTGAATGGGTGCCTTCAGAATGAGTGGCGACGATTTCATGTTGATGGTTTTGTTTCTTGAAAAAACCACTGCTTTTCATAAGACGTTAACTGATGGTCTGGAGTGGATTATTTTGATGTTTGTCTCAGCTGTTTGGACCCTCATTCTAACGGAACCCATTCACGGCAGAGCATCCTTTTCTTCAAAAGCATTCGATTTCTTCAAATCCGTTTCAATGCAGAAACTTTACTGCATTTACTGTACTCTTACTGTTCTGTTTAGTTCCACTGTCACAATTAAATGAAGACATTAGTATTTTTTCCTGCTGCTCACCGTAGGAAGCAGATGCAGTAGAGCGTCACCCGTGAGAGATCCTACAGCCAGACTGATGCAGAACTGGATGCACATCTGGAACACCTGCGTACACCTGGAGAACAGCAGCACCACGATCCCAAACATGGCCATCAGACAGATTATAATGTTGGCGAGAGTGGCATATCCATATCCTGAGCACAAAGCGCTTATTCAGTGACTGTATAAAGAGATCATTGTGTCACAGGTATGCTGTCATAAACAGCTACAGGTAATTCAGATGGAATGCCAGTTTAATTTTCCAGGAAGAAATGATAACTAAAATAACCAGTCAATGTGCTTGAGAATTTTTTTAAGTGTCCTTGTTCAGCTGAGGTCAAGAGACTGATGCCAACAAAAACATGTCAACAAGAACTAAATATTGTGGGAAAACCAGAAAAGCCAGCAGTTGTGTATTATTGTTGTATAATGTGTCATGTTTCTTATACTAAATGTAAGCGATCATCTAAACTTTCACTATCATTGACAAGAACATAAAATATAAATAGTTTGTATTTCCTCACAACCTAAATTTTCTAGTTGTAATATTTTCATAAGGGTTTTAAGCGTTTTATGTTATGCTACCATACAAATGTTCGGGGGCTGCCAGATTTTTTATGTTTTCCAAAGAAGTCCATTAGGCTGCATCTATCTGAACCAAATTACAGTAAAAAACAAGACAAAAACAGTAATACTGTAAGTAATTGTTGTTGATCTAAAAATAATTTAACATAATTATATCTATGATAGTAAGGTTTCAGCATCATTACTTCAGTCTTCAGTGTCACACAATCCTTCCAATCCAATATTTCTAATATACTGATTTGCATTATGATCAATCTTGAAAACTTCATGTTTTTGTGGAAAAGTTATGTCTTTTTATAACATTATTAACGTTTTACTGTAATTTTTGAACAGTTTAATGCATCTTTGCTTAATAAAATATGCATTTAGTAGTGAGATGGCCATATATCGTCCAGAGAGATTAATATTATTATTTTTACAAAAAACAGTACTACTGTATATTAATGTTTGTCACTCCCATCAAATTAAACTGCCTTTACATGTTTTACATAATTAGTTCATAATGTTTGCCGTCAGGTCAGTTTAAAGAAATCTTGTTGTGCAACTAACTGTAGTTCAAGTTGTATATGTTTAGAGCAGCTGCTAGTTGAATGCTATTTTGGTTTGTTACTGCTTATTAGTTTTCTAGAATATGTTTCTGGATATTGTCAATATTCACAAGTCTAACTATGCTATGCAACCTAGACTAATCGTTGAATGTTGGTCTGTTGGTGTAAACAGAAATTCACACACTCTCAGCAGTGCTCAGAGAATCAGGAGTCATGTGGGTGGAAGTGATGTCAGAACAGCTTCTACTGATGATCTGCTGAATCAGAGCAGGACTGAGCTGTGTGAACTGATCTCTGGTCAGCGATGAAGAGTTCAGCTGGTAGATCCTCAGAAGGTCTTCAGCGCTAAAACACATCTGCAGGCAAAACAAACGACAAACATGCATATATTTACTTACTTTCATTGCTCTGACAAGAATGCATGCATGAGAATGCACTATTTTTAGTTGCATGGATGTCAAATGGCAGGCTTTAATTTCAGTCTGATTAGCATTACAGACAGATTGCACCGTATGTCACAACATCCATGAATTATTAAGGTTGTTATGTCATGTTACAGGCCTCAAAAAAATCTGTTGCTCATCTGAATGATAGTTCTCTTTGTCAAACTATAAATGAACCGTTTTTTCAGCATGCATTGATTTCTTATGACGCCCCAAGCAAACGTTGTTGTATCTTGCCGTGTCCCAGCTGCTGTTGCTATGGTGATTGTCCTGATGACTTTGTCTGGGGGTCAGCCCACTGCGGTGGGGTTCATCATCAGTGTGGGCATCATCATGGTCAGTGTGGGCATCATCATGGTCGTGTTCCTCTCTGCCCAGGTTCAGCATCTTAAGAAGCTCTTCAAAATCTGAGTAATAATGGCATCATTATAAAATATATTGCAAAATGCTTTACTTCAGAAAAGTATTTTATATATATATATATATGTATTTATTTATTTATTTATTTATAAATTTTTGGGTGTTTCATTATTTATTCAGGTTGATTCTGTAACATTAAAAACATTTTTACTTTAATGTTTAGCAAAAAATTACAATTAAAATTTAAGAGCGTGAAACACATTTTAGGTTAATATGATCATCAGGATTTTCAATTCAACATGCATACCATGAAGTGTAAGATTATCAGAGGCAAAACGGCTGAAGATGTAATCCAGAAAGTATAGTTGCTCGGGAAGGACAAGTGATCTCATACAGTCTCCACGCAAAGCATGATATAGGATGTTGGCCAAAACAGCGTCCAGCTCTACGTGATGATCACTGCTCTCTTCCAGGACGTCTTTTAGTGAAAGACAGGACTGAAAATGTGGACAAAATGTGTCTTAACATGCATCACGGCCGTGTTACTTTTTTTCATGAAATGGTGCTGATGCTGAATGATTATCACTTTTAGTTTAATTCTAAATTACTAACCTCATGTGTGTCTGGCTGATAGTATTTTTCCACCTCATGAAACACCTGCTCTAAACCCTTATATTTTGTAGCATTTATCTCGTTAAGAATGTTGTCATGGCCCAAGATCATCTGCATGAAGTGACGGGTTTCTTCACCCCAGCGGCCCTCCCGTATGGCCCTGCAGGTCTCCAGCGGAGCACTCAAGAACAGACAGCATCCAAGGGTCATCGTAAAGAAATCCTCCATCTGTAGTTCCTGTGAGCTGCTGTAATTACTCAACAACTGTTGCAGATGTTCTACAGATAGACACTATATACCAGAGAGAAAAACATTTTAGTGTAATGATGGAGTCTGAAGTTAGAACACATAAAATTCCATAGAGTTTTATTTGGTTTTCACAAATGTGAAACAAATGTGATGACGTCGTCATGAGATGATTTTCTGGTATATAGACATATCTTACTTATCCTAAAAAAATTATATAAACTTGTAATGTTCTTGGCACACTGTATGGGGTGTTCTCTTCATTACCTATAACATGCAGGCTAAGAGAATGTACATTTAAAAATTTTCCAAATAAATTTGTGTGTGTATAAATGAGCAGGTCTTAAAGCCAAATCCGTCCTACCTTTCCACACGACACACCGGAGCACTGCACGCGGTTCTCCAGCAGTTCAAACACCGAGAAAAGTGCATCCTCCGTGAGGAACTCTTCACCTGGAGCCACTAAATCCACAATTCTCTCGTAAATTTCCTTTTTACCGCCACGCGCGCCTGTTAACAGACTGAGGCAGGTCACACAGAGAAATAAAACTCCTCTAGTCTCCATGGTGTGTGTTTTGTCCTCAACCTTATTGCGGCGACAGACTGTCCTCACACAAGAGCTTCAGAGTTACTCACACAAGTGATCGTGTACCTGTTCAGGTAAACTCCTGCTGCCGTCTACACTGAACGCTGATTGGTCAACAAAAACTCTCCTCAGCTGCACAGAGGACGTCGAGTCATTGAAACATGTTTTTGAGCAGTTTGTCACTTTGAAGTTAACAGATCATTAGCAAAAGTGGGAGAGTGATTTTAAGTTGAAAGCAAATATTTGTTTTAAATTACTAAAATAACCAACATTCAGATAAACTTTCTGATGTTAAAATATAAGTCGTAAAATATATATAAAATACAAAATACATTTCACTTGGTGTTTTTTAAAAGTAATATTATATAATTGTAAAACAGTTATTGCAATCTAGATTTTGTTCTATATGGATATGTCGCCCCCTGTTGTCTGTGGAAGTATCTGACAATTAATTGAGATTGCGCACAGAATTAAACGTGGAAAGTGAGTTTCTTTTTGTTTTTTCACTTTTCATCGCTAGTTATAATGACATCTGGCCTATAATACTTATTTCTTGAAGAGTCAGTTGAGGGGATGCATGCATTGTAAACAGGGGCGTAGCACCAAATTCTGGGCCCTATGCACAGGCAGTGACCGTGGGCCCCTGTAAGCATGGGCCTACCTACAACACCATTTAATACATCAATAAACTGATGCATTTACCCAAACTATTAGCATTCACATGAGATTTATTGTTATTAAAACATTTATTGTGATGAATTATATTGAAAGGTAAATAAAATGTCACTCTTTAGGGGCCCTCTTCCCACTTGGAGCCCTGGTAATTTAGTCCCACTTTTCACCCAACTACGACGCCCCTGATTGTAAATGGGTACATTATTCATGATACTGAGATTGGGATGGCTGTGGAGATTCCTTACTCTCTAGACCAGACTTAGTGTGGCCGAGCTTTCCACCACGGTTGCTTTATCATGGGTTTTTGCGAAGAGCTGCGTTAGCAGAGCCAAAGTAAGTTCTTGTTTAGTGTAAGGTCAAGGTACAGTAACATACCTCTTTATTATCTAGTTTGATAATAAATGCCTGGAAATTGAAAAAACAAAAATCACGTAAAGGCACTAATGTGATCTAATTTGATAATGTGGAGTTAAAAAACATCAAAAACTTTCCATGATGTGCAGTCTTTAAAAAAAATAAGAACAATGCTCTCTCAAACTATATTTATGTATGAGCTGTGATGTACTGATGATCAACATAACAAAAGCAGTCAAATTTAAAAAATTTTAATGACAAATGAAGGTATTTAAAACGTATAATTTAATTTGCAATTTACAAATAAAGTGGAAAAAGAAAATCTTCTGCATCAGCATCATTCAGATTGTAATTGTAAGGTGGCTCAGAGGAAGACAGGAATTGTGACTATGTGCAGTCTTTATGATGATGAAGGGATAGTACTATAATGTGTGTCCTCAACCTCCACTAGAGGGCACCCGCATCACCTCACACCCCTTGGACTTATTCTGTTATGGACTCTATTTCCCAGCATGCACTGCACACCTTCAGCTGTTGTATCATCACCACACCCATGCTGACTCACTATTTAACCGTCACATTCATTCTCTGTTATTTGTGAAGTATTGACTTGATTAGGCTCTTTACCAAGCATTCAGTCCCGTGTTTTGTTTTTGTGTTTGACCTCGTTCTGTTTACCATCTATTGTTACTGTTTGCTGCCTGCCTCGAACCGTGCTTTTGTCCTTGACCACGATTCTTGTATTGCCTCTATTGTTCCTGTTTGCCTGTTCTCTTGACCCTGCCTGCTGATCACTGATTAAAGGTTTCATGCATTTGGATCCGAACGCTTCTGCCTCAGTCATGACAAATAAAAGACTTCTTTAACTTAAAAATTGATCGTGGAAATCACTTTCATATCAGATTTTGAAAGGAAATTTGACGTGCAAAAGCAAATCAGACACTATTTTTGAAATCGTCACCTCAAAATTTGTACCAAACAAGTTTTGGGTTTTGTTATGTTAACCAGTGATAACCTTGGGTGACTTAACATTAGGAACAAGCAAAAACTGTTAAAGTAATGTGGTTAAATAATGATTATTTTTATGTAGCCTAACTTCACAAATCTCAGAAACTGTGAATTTCCCTCTCATAGTATATATATATATATATATATATATATATATATATATATATGTTTTGCAGAGGTTATGAGCTCCTCTAACTGTGGTGGCACATGAATGTTTTTCAAAATTCACACAGGGGCTCGGATAGGGCCCCTGTGTGAGCATTAACTTACCGTTTTACAACTATTTAACAGTTGCTTTTGAAAGAAAACAGTTCTTCATTGTGAATTTAAATGCAACACGCTGCTTTTATTGTACTGGTTCGCCCCAACAGAACTCTCCTCAGTATAAACCCAACCATGCTGAGCTGGTTTTGAGCTGCCATGGGCTGGTTCTGATCTACCAGATCTCCTCTACTGACACGCGCGTTCTGGTGGACATACAAGGACGTCTGCCCAAAAACCTGAGCCAATACATGGCAGAGAAGATCCATCCACACTTGCCAGGTCAGAAGATTAAAACCATTGACAAGAAGAATATATATTGCAGGGTTCACACAAAAAAGAAAGTTGTTGTTTACTCACCGTCAAGTCATTCCAAACCTCTTTGACTTTCTTTCTTTCTTGCTGCACAAAAATAAGTTATTTTGAAGAATGTGGGTAACCAAACTTTTTTTTTTTCCCATTGACTTCTATTGTGACAAGTTTGGTTACCCACATTCCTCATAGTGTTTACTTTTCTGCTCTACAGAAATCCTAAACAATTGTCTGTATATTCTATCCTACTGTTTCTGTCTACATATAGTACATACATGACCTCATATAAAAATGGTTTTAGATTAATATCGAACACACTTTTTTTAGCAAATTTACTTTGGTTTGTTGTACCTGAAGAGCCCGTTTTTGTTGGCTGAACAAAATAATTGTTTTAAATCCATTCCAGCAAGTTTCCTGCCCTCGTCACCTGTTAATAAACCAGGTAACTGCTCAATATAGAAACAGCATAGAGTTGTAGCGGTGGCAGTTTTTTGTGTTATAGTACATAGTAATACTTAAAAAAACTTTATTATTTTTGTTAGTTATTTAAACAAATACTGTTTATGGTATAGACTGTTAGAAGTTTTTATTGTAAAATATATCTAATATCCTTGGCCTTGTTACAAGTTAAAAGCCTATAGGGTTTTATTAAAATGAGTAGAATTAATACATATTTAAACATTTTTTTATTTTCAGAACTGAAGGTGCGCTCCAGTGCAAAAAGTCTCATTCATTTGTGGTGGATGTTCTCAAATTGTTCACTTCACAAGACAGTAAGTATCTGCTTCTAGCTTTTGGAATTACATAGAGTTGCAAGGCATATTTTCAGTTCTGTGTTAAACGGTGATTGGGTAAACTTCCACTAGAGGGAAGTCTCTACCACAAGCCAAACATTCATCGTCTGTGACTGGCCTCTTATGTAATTAATGTGAATAGAAGCATTAGAGCCATAAACACATACTGATTAGTAGGTTCAGACTCCATCAACATCAGACATAATGTACATCATTATTGTCTGCATACTGTATCTAACATCTGTGTCAATCACCAGGCTGAACCCTCACCCCATGACACTTCTTTAGCATTGTATTATATGCGGTGTACTTAAAAGTCTTTAAGAAGAGGCAGAGGTAAGGCAGGACAAAGCAGGAGTGCTGCTGAGGGGCATGGGAATTCTTTACCGTGCATGTTCGGTCATATTCCCCCTCATATTTTCTGAATTTAAATATCTCTTTTATGGATTTTTTAGGCCTTTGCAGTAAGTGTTAATTAATTGACTTCTTGTATCATATATCACAAGACCAATACTTTTTACTAAAACTGACATTTCTTTGAGATTTGGTTTCTATGATGGTGGAATTTGGTTTTGGTGGCCTGATGACTGTAAAAATACAGACCATTGTGCCCTACAAAACACAGTAACTAAACATTTAGTGAAAAATGGGTCTCTTAGACTATGATCTATGTTAACAAAGGTGGTTGGCTTAATTGTTCTTGCATTCACAGAAAACTGAAAAGAAAGCATCTGATGTGCCATTGGTTGCACATTCACTAGTTTTGGCCTTTGTAGGCAATTGTTGTTTATTCCAAGGTTAAAGGAATTGGTCAGTTTGGTGGGATTTAGTCACCCTTTTCCATAGAAGACCTAGTTTGTTACTTCATCAGAACAGATTTAAAGAAATATAGTATTACATTAATTTCTCATTGATGGATCCTCTGCAGTGAATGGGTGCCGTCAAAATGAAACAACAAACAGTGGATAAAAACATCACAGTAATCCACACCACTCCAGTCCATCAATTTAAATCTTATGAAGTAAAAGGCTACATGTTCGTAAGAAACAAATCCATCATGAACACATTTTAACTTTAAACCGTCTTCCACAATCTATAATAATGGTGCCTCCAATGCAAGAAGGAATACAAGAAATTTTCAATTGCATGGGTTCCTATTGAAAATGGATTTTGCATGCACTGCAAATGTGACTGCACCTTTACTTTGTAAAAAGTATTTATACATTTTCATTTTGCATTTCATTGTTTAGTATCAAAATGCTTGCTATGGATGCGAAAACGAACCTAAGCCATTTTTTTTATTATTATGGAAGAGAGTTGAGGCAGTTTGTGAATGTGATTGACACTACATGAGGTTGTATTTATTTTTTGACGTGTGAAAATTTCGTACTCAGTCTACAAAGACCTTAAGTCTCTCTCCTTTATGCATACATACACACAAAATCACCAAAACCAATATTACATAAATTTTATTGTGATTAATACATTGATACATAATCTGTCAGGGATCGATTAATGACATTTCTTTGAGCTTCCACATGGGCTTAAAATACTGGAAGACCAGGAGTGTGCAGTTGGCCCCAGAAGGGTGTCCAAGTCCTTCGGCTCCACGATCCCATGGCATGCAGAGAGCATCAGACCTTCACAGCAAGACGTCTGCTCTGACAACAGACGCGCACAGTCGGGTCAAATGTTTGGGCATGTTTTCAGCTGGCCACAGTGGGAAACTGCCATCTCTTGGCTTAAACTTAAAAAGTCAGAACACTGTTAAAAGAGCCAATTTCCCATCAATTTTCAGTTTTCCCAACAACTTCTGTATCGATGTGCCTCTTTATAAATATTGCAGTAACAGGTGTTCTAGTGATTACTGACAGCAGTCATTCTTAAGCCCCGGAGTCTGGCTCTGGTTGCACCAGTCATTTCATCACCCTCGAACGCCCAGGTCACCTTATATACGGTTCCCAGGTTACTGTTGACTAAGTAGAGCTAGCCTCAAGAGACTGGTTTACCTGACGAAAACTCCACGTTCACATTGGATTAGCGTTAATGTCCTGTGCATATAGAAATGCATTCATTGGAACAAATTTACAAGTAGCGCAAACCATATCACTGTCACACATAACAGCAACATAGGAAGTAGTTATGTACACAGTACACTAATAAAGGTATAAATATATAATTGCTATATGTATTTATATATGTATATATACTCCTTCAGATGCCCCACCCACCAAAATGGCTTCCTAAAAGACAAAGAACCTGCAGGAAAGCATACGGACATGAAAAGGGCGCCACACGTGAATTTGAATGTTACTCCACATTTTTACAGCGACACCATACTGAATATTACATTAAGTGGTGGTTTTGAGTATATAGAGCCTGTGTGAACACACAGACACAGATAAACACCGGGGTTTTGAGGTTAGATATTTAAAGTGCTTGAAAGAGATGCAATGCTACAGTTGATGAAAGTAGTAGGCTGGAAAACCTATTGTTTTACGACTCCTGGGAAGGTCTGGAGCTATATTTCTTTTGGAAAGTTCTACAACAGTCTGGAAAAGCCATTAGCGCCATTCCTTATCCTCAAAACTAGAGGACCTCAGGCTGCAAATGGGTAAAGAAACCTTCATTGAGACACCAGCAAAGTACACACCCACCCACGCTGACCATTTAAATGAAGGACGTTGTACGCTGTATATCTGCTCTTTCTCTACCAGGGCTTCTTAGGAGCCAGGTGGAGGGTGTACAATCAGTTATGGGGGTCTAGTGATGTCTCCTTATAACCCGCTTTATTGTGCTCTGAGTTTGTGAGGTGGGGGTGGGATGGTGGTTGTTATTCAAAGGCCCATATTTCAATGTCCTGCACATAGAAGTCCTCTGTTTTCGAGAGCATTGGATTTCCAAAAGTCTTGCATGAGTGAGTTCTGCCATGATAGAGGTCACCATCCAACCACAGCCCAAATTCGCCCCTAAGAGATGAAAATAAGAATTAATGTCTACACAGTAAGTAACTGATAATTAAAACTTGCCAACTTGTCTTTATACATACCCTCCGCCACCAAAAGCTAAGGAATCCATATCTCCTTTGATGAAGAACATATTGTCACCAGTCCATTTGAAGACCTAGAAAATGTCGTTTAACAAGTTGTTTAACAATGTGTGTGACATACTATTGAAGCCTCTAATATACTGTACATTAATAAAACTACATATATTCATCAACAAACAATTCACTGTTGTATCTAAGACCGACGTGCATACTTGATACATTTATTGCCCACCTCAAGTTCTGGACAGAAGGTGAAAACGAATGTCTCTCCCGTGCCATAGAAGCTATCGCTGACTTTAAATGGCTCTGAAGCGAGAGCTCCAAACATCTGCAGAAAATAAGCCAAAGATTGTTGTCAATATCTGATATTTGACCAATAAGCATATGCTTATGTCTCCATCCAAATATGCGAATTCAACTAAAAACATAGTAAAACAGTCCATGTGACATCATATTTTTGTTTTCTTTGCACAAAAAAGTACTCTTTAAGTTGAGCCACTGATTTCACTGATCTCTGATTTCATCAAAAATATCTTCATTTGTGTTTAGAAGATAAACAAAGGTCTTATGGGTTTGGAACGACATGAGGGTGTGTCATTAATGACAGAATTTACATTTTGAGGTGAACTAACCCTTTAAATTATTACCCTTAAACGGAATTCCAAGAAATATGTTCCTAGTTCCTGTGGTGCAAACATGCCAAAAAGCTCAAGCTTATACCTGTCCATCACTGTCCTTGATCACCATGAGTACTGGGGAGTCCTGGGCCTGCATGGCTCGGTACAGGCTCTTGATGCTCATGCCATGTTTGGATGTGCTGAACGCCAGAGACCAGGGATAGCCGATTGTCCTGGGAGGGAGGTGCTTGGCCAGCTGAGGATTGGAGGCCAGAAGTGAGTAAGGAAAAGATCAGGACTGCACAGAAAAGCCACATGTAAGCAACTTCAAATAAATGTATACCAAAAATAAGGGCCTCTGGGAGCCAATTATACAACAACTAAAATGCCACAGGTAGATGATGAAAATGCCACAAGAGTCCCATGAGAGTTAGTCAAACGTTGAGGAGCATTTGAGTTAAATATGATAAGGTCAGCATATAGATATGAACCCAAAACTATAACTTGCCTTCTCGATCTGATCAGGCTGCAGCAGGACACTGGGTTCATTCAGATTGGGCCTGAAGGATTCGGGTTCTGGGTCACTCTTCACCAAGTGTTTGGAGTTCACCTCTTCCTTGGTTGTGATCTGATTCAAAATAGAAAGAAAAAGAGCTGATAAACAGGATCTTACTGTCTGATTCTCCCAAAACCTCTCAAACATTCTCTTACATTGAGAGCACAAAAATCTGGATGAGTCTGTATGGTCATGGTTCTATTTCTTTTATTTGTTCATTCGATCTGTTTTTTTTTTTCATCTTTCATTCATATCTATTGATCAATTATTTGTTTGTTATTAGTTCTATCATTAATTCTATCTGCCTTTGTTCATTCTTTCTTTCTATCTTTATATTGTATCTATCTAGCTAGCTACCTAACACCTCCCAGCCCTTTCATGCATCATCCAATCAAATGACCTTTTTAGGACTTGACTCCAGGTAACTGGCACCAGTCATATCAGATAACATAATCTGAGCAATCTAAAACATGCCAGGTAAACAGTACTCTCAAAGTAAGAGAATGTTGGCAAAATTCTGAAATGGTATCATGCCCCTCCACAGAGGGCATCAAAAGCAGTACAGCTCATTACAGGAGAGAGTTAGACTACAGGACGTGAGGAGTGAAGCTTGCAGACACACATTTATCAGCCAGACAACTTAGGCTTTAAATCTGGTCATGTGTGCTTCTACATCAGTACAACCCAACTGATGTAGACAGAGAAAGATGGATGGATGGAGATCAGCAAGAGCAAGGTTTGGCTGGCAGGAAATTGTACCAAGGGGTCTAACTTTGGGAAGGCTTATCTCACAGGTTAAGGAATGAGAAGTTTAACTGTAGTAAAGCACAGGAAAAAAGGTTAGCAGGAAAACAGGGTAGTTTGCCAACAGCAACGCAAACCAAGGCAAATATCCAAGGACCGTGTCAAGGATTTACAATCCATAAACATCAGATTTGGATCTGATATTTATGTTTTGTTTTTTTATGTATATTTACAAAAGTATATCAAGTAAAGCCTCAAGCTCTTGGATGTTTGCACTGTTTTCATGGGGTTAGTGAGACCTCATCAACACACTTCCAGGGTTGGTTATCCCTTTAAAGTCAACATGAAATGACATTCACAAGCATTTCACTAAAACAATATGATGTACTTCTGACTATGATATGCTCTAGAATATGATTATACTAGAATATTATATTCAACAAGAAATAATGCATACAAGTTTGAGACAAGCATAAAGTGAAGGGAATTTTTTATTTTTTTTATAATATAACCACTAATTATAAATATTAAAAATATTTAATATACTTATTTCTAATATAAATTAGAGTAAATTACAAAATTACGTTTAAAAAAAAAAGAATGCATTGAAATAATATGCAACTGTGACACAACAGCAGTGTAAAATATATAATTATTATAATATACTTACACAATATAGTACAAAAACATAATATAATTACAACAAAAGTTTACACTGACTAAAGAGTGCAAAAAAATTAACGATAATATACATTATGTAATGTACATTTATAATATAATAGTAGATTGTTACAAAATATTAAATTTTAATGAATAAGTACAAAAAAATGGTTGGAATAACATGCAGTGCAGAATCAGTCTCATTGAGACCGGGTAATAAAGCAAATAGGGATAAATGTAATATCATGTTGATTTTAAGAGTGTGATGATTCCTGTCTGATGAGTAAGTCAGAACAAGCACTGCAGTTAAATGCAACTACTTTTAGACACTTGATCAAACCCATCTGTAAAGGTCTCAGGGGGACAGCATGAGACTAACTGCTATGATATTTGCTTCATTTATTGCTTTCTCTTATTCAAGCCATCTAAAACCCATTCTGTCACCCAGATGGAAATGCCAGTTGACAGATATCCAGTTTCAGTGTTATTGCAGAAATTCTATCAGCCTTTAAGTGTCATTTCATATAAAAACGGCTGTATCTCAACTCAGGGCCAGTTTTATTATTCCACACTCGACATAAAGACCAGTGCAATCTGCTGATCAAGAGGAACAAATGCTCTAATATAGCCACTATGCGTTCTGATTCAGATCAAACAGTAGAATTGTATTTTTTTTATTCAATTTGTGAAACCCAATCAGGTTTGGGTTGATTTTCATACAGTATCCTAACTGTTAAAGTGATCAGCAGACATGCCGTGGTCTTTGTGATGGCTCGCGTGCGGAGCTGAGCGTGTGGCACCTGAAGACGTTTGCAGAGCGAGCGCAGGTCCTCACTGTTTAGCGCATCTATCCGCCGGTAGTACTCAGTCACAGAAACTACCTAATGCACAGACAGAATAGTGGTGTTGCATGAGAATCTGCCTGACATCCAAAAACGAGTATGTGAAGGGAGAGAAGCTCATCTGCAGCTTAAACGCACAAACTTGGAGATGGAGGAAGGGACATGTTAGTAAGATCAAGCCATTTACTTTTTTTGCACTGCCTAAAAGAGAAGATCAAAATAAAATGAAAACTAAAGGACCCTTGTGTTTCCACAGACAGCTGCATCAGAACTGCAGTCAGACTCAGGCCAAGTCTCATGTGCCGTGAATCAGCTTAATCTAACAGGATTCACCTGACGAGATCAAACACCACTGTCTCGAAGACGGATCACACGTCTTCAGCAACAACTTCCCCAGGCCAGCCGCTCAGCAGACAACATAAAACAGTGTTTTCAAAGCTGAAGCACTGAACGGTTGTGGCTGTCTGCCTACGCAATATCTAAAACAAATAATTCAATCATCAGTGTTTTTAAGTCTGTTTATTTGATCAAAAAACAGTAAGTCATGAACAAGAACAACAATTTGAGAATGAAATCGAATTTCACAATTACTGGATTTTACTGTATTTTGATCAAATACTATAAAAAATCAATAAATTTATATTTAGAAGATGTACAAAAGAAAGAAATGGTTAACTTGATTAATTGCAAAACATTTTGCCTTTTCTTAGATATTTTTTGTATCCAATATTTTGTAATTTAGTATATTGTATATTCTAGACATGTATAACAAATACATAGCCTATATAAATGAAGTGGAACATAACCTTTCATCAAAGTTGTCCTTAAATCAAGAACAATACACATTCTTGTCTTAAGTCAACTTTAATGAACTTTTATTCAAATGTTGACTATTATATATATATATATATATATATATATATATGCACACACAAACACACTATTATACAAATAAAAGTCGTTGGCTACATATTAAATAAATAACAATAGCATAAATCTAACAGGACAAAAAAAAATGATGCTGTCAAAAATAATCTATAATCAACACATTTTTCCTCATTTTGATCAAATAGCTAGTAATAATATGGTTATGAAAAACACATTGCCAGCGTCTTTCTCCTCTTACTTGTAGTTCCTTCGCCCATGCTCACTTATCCAAAAGGCCATCCCTACTAATGCCATTTACGTGACTCCTAAAAACATGCTGTATTTAAATGCAGTCTATGCATAGGGTTTCCATGCACTTGCAGCCTTCACTACAAACACAACTATGAAGTTTTCTTTGAATAACTTTTTTTTATGAAGAAGGCGGCATTTTGATTTATAATCGCTCCAGGAGACAAATGAACACAATCGTGCGGTGCTGCTCAAAGACCAAAGGAGAAACTCAGTCTCAGTTTACAGCGTTTCGCGCCAGAAGAGCGGTGCGCGCGTGTTGTGTCGAGTTAAAAATACACTTGCGTTCAAAACAGCTAGACGCAGCAGCGCAGTTTCATTACCCGTTTAACTGCAAAACTTTTAATAACGGAGCATTCCTGAGGCGTTGTTTTTCAAACTAACGTTACCGACGACGTTGTGGCTTTTATCGTAGGCTAAAACCAGAGCTGCGTTATGCACCTGAGCAAATACTATAGTATGCTAGGCTATTTCAAAAACAGTACATCAATTTTCAAGCCTAGAAAGCAACAGCTGCTTGCACCACACTATTAGGTGTGCGTGTCAAGTGTACTCAAGTCTCGCAGACACACGCAAAACATAACAACCACAGGGCATGTGTTTTTCTTTACCAGGCCAAAGCTGTATTTGGGCGTCAGCTGACATCCCTCCTTAATTCTTCTAGAGAAAAACATCACTTCTGCAGAAAGCCTCGAGATGTGCAGGTGTATGTCCGATATTACTGTAAGTATCCACGTGGACCCACGGAAGTACAGACACTCTTAGAAGTGAACTAGAGGCTTTGCGCTGTTTATATCCCAGAGGGACCAATGGGATGGCAGGGCATCAGAAAAGCATGAACTCATGTGGCCTTCCCTCTGGCCAGCCCAGAAAAGAGGCTGCACAGGGCATGAGTCATATTTTATAAAAAAGTCAAATAGCTATCTAGAAGATGTTATAAATGAACATGCACAGTTATATTGCCTATAAAGTATCCTCCAGTGATCCAACAAAATAAAAATAAAGTAATAAAATAATAATAATAAGCAAACAACAAATAGAATTGGAAATATTTTAAAACATAAATAGGTAAGAAAACTTAAAATAAATAAAGGTTTCGTATTTTATATTTCATATATCTGGGAGATATATTTAAAAATGCACATTTAGGCAAACTAGAAAATATATATATGAAAGTCAGCAAAATAATGCAATAAAATAAACAAATATAACAATAAATAAATGAACAAACAGAAAAGTTAAAATACCAACGGAAATGTGAAAATAAAAAGACCCTAGAAAGCAAGCAGGGAAAAAAAAGGTTTTGCATTTTTAAATGACATATTTTAAATTTTTCCACACATATGAAATGTTTTGTTAATAATAAAAAAAATATTATCTTAACAGTATTTCATCATTACATAGCACTAATATTGTTTGTCATTATAATATTGATCACTCCTGGGCTTGAATGTACACAAATAGACAAAAATGAATTGCTGGAGCTTAACAAGATATAAACTATCGGTCAATTAACTATCATATTTTCTTTATCCCCTACATTTACAGTGATTACCCGTGACTATAAAACAATAAAAAGCATAATCTACAGTTATCAGTCAGATAGTCTTGCTCACTGGAGTCTGTAAGTGGTTTAAGAGGGGTGATGAAATAATTGTGTCCATTTGCAGACGTACGCTCAATACAGTAACAGCCAAACACGCATTACAATGAAAGGACGTTACATACCAGTTCATTACATCCTTTGAAGGGAAAAGATGTCATTATGAAAATAAGACACTGCAACAAGACATTACATGGACATTGACAATGACTGGCAACAGGAACAAGCATGCATTCATACTTAAATGTTAGTATGTGTGCATAAACATGGTTGAAGCTGCTGAAGAGGACATGAACTCTGAAAGAGACACACAAACAAACACTCCAGTGCTTCTGTGAATAACAGGCTCATGTGTTCAGGAGAGAACATAAACATCATGTAAAAAGCATATTCATGATCACATGTCTATGACAACACAATTGCAACAAAGATGCCAACATCAAAGCAACACAACTTAAAACGCATGGATTAATATAAGTATTACTATTTATGACAATCAAATAAACACACGCATTACAAATCATTAAAATAGTCAATTACATTTAATCATCATTTAATGCGTAATATATATTCTAGGCTTTGCATTTAGTTTTTAGGCTTAACTGGGACTTATTGCTCATACCTCCCAGTCCTTGAATGTGATATCAGGTACTGGTTTGTCGTGCTCCCCGCTTTCAGCATCCTGGTTCTTTTTAACCACTACAAACCCAGGCTCCCGTGTCAGTCCGCCGAACCCTTCTCCATACACATCAGGGGTCCACTGGACAAAGAACGCATAAAGGTGGTCGGACCTACAGGAAACAGATAAAAACACAAAAATGGCCAATGTTCAATCTTAAGAAATAACACAAGACCAGGCAAAACGGTCCTCTTCAAGACCAGTTCTTCATTCATGTTGGCATGCTACTATTTTTCATGATGTTTCCAGTTGTTCATTAAATACTGTGCATCAGTGTCAATAAATTAGTTTTTTTGGTATGCTATGGTTATTTGAAATTACAATTTATATGATTTTCTTTAATGACAAATACTTTGGAAAAATATGTGCACTAATAAAGGTCATGGCTGTATTCTGGACAGTTTATAAATTGTATACTTTTGACCAATTCTTTTTTTTCCAGTTTTAGTTAGAGACTACTTAAATTAGTAGATGATAATTTATTTCCATTACTTCCAGGCCTTGACATCATAATTTAAATTGTATCATTTCAAATAAATTATGATTTTATTCAAATGGTTTATCCAATTTTTTTCACTTAAATTTATTTACTTAAATTTATAAAAATAAATAAATAAATAAAGGAATCTATTAAATTCATACAAATATGTATAGCTCATTAAAATTCATTAAAAATCTCTAAAAAATTTCTGGAAAAAAAAAGATAAATAAAAAATCTGTTATTTCATATTATGGAATTTAAATGTTTGGCAATTATTATTTTCCACGTTTTATCTAAATTATAATAACAATAGTTAATATCTAAAAAAGATAATTTGTAAACAGTGTTCCTGAAATCAAAATAATAATAATAAAAAAAAATTATGGAAAAAGGCATTTTCATAGTATGTTTACATTCAATGTAAATGTACAGCTTTTGATTTCATTGGTGAGAAACGCTGTGCATAACTTATAGCAGTGTTTCTCAACCCTGGTCTTCATTTAACTCATGAGCTTATTCAAAGAAACTCCTGAAAAGGAGCTGAAAAGTGTGTGCGCAGTGTTGGGGGGCACAAACTTATAGCAGACATTACAATACTAATTTATTTGTAAATAAAATTACATGCTTAAAATAGGTTCCAGGTCTACACTGACTGTCTATATCTAAAATCAAGCCCAATGCATGTCGGTAGTCTGATATACCACTTTCCTAGATTGCTCTGTTCAATTTATAATAGTCTATGTCAACAGCATGGTATAGGTGATTACAGCATGTTGACAGTGATGAAACCTTGTCCTGTAGGCTTGCTGGCAAATTGCACTGATGCCGAGAGATCATTTACAAAGATCTAAAACCATAAGCACAAGCTAGGATGCATATATACAAACACACACACACACACACGATGACCTGGTCATGGAGAGATTTGGATGCGATCCAGTTGACTCCTGGGGACATGAGACACACAGCTTACAGGCTGTGAGAAGTATGCACGTAGACGAGCAACGGCTAACATGGTTAATGTTCTTTTGCGGTTCAGAAATGACAAAATGGACCATTGTCCAAGCTCATAAGGATCATGCGACTGGCCACCAAACTGGGTCAGACAACAGTAGAGCAGTTATCTGTGCTGCCCTTCCCTTGATACATAAGGACACTTCTTTTCCATGGATGCCACTCCGTTACGAAAGCAGACTCGGTTTGTTAGCGCTTAATAAGTCCAGATGAAGGTCATAAACTACTTGTGTAGCACTGATCAAAACAAGTTGCTATATGTAAACATTATAACTTCATAAAGTGAAATTATGTTTTTTTACACATCACACTGCCTGTAGAAAAAAAGTATGCAGTACAATTTTTCAGACTTCATATTCGATTTTAAATGATCTGTCATGTTCATAAATATGGAATCACATTACAGACTGTCATCTGTCAGAGATAATGTACTTTTAGCTAATTACGTTGATTTATAGCTTCAGGGAAAGTTGAAAAACAACACTGATCTATGCATAATTCAGTTTGGAGATGAAAACGCATATATAGAGCATGCTGTCTGACTGGGGCTGAATGGCTGTATTATACAGAACTAACAGATTATGTGACGGATTACATAAGGCTTTGCTTTTGAACATTCAGATTAGTAGGTCAGGCAATTAGTCACAGTCATTTCTAGTCGCACCAGATTGATCTCGTTCCAAATAGAGGCTAAGGATTGACATAGGATAACCTAGCAGATTTATGTAGGTAAATGCTTAGACAAACATTTTGAGCCCAAACTAACCTTTACATACACAGATGCTGTAATTTTAAGAGTCATATAATGAGAAATAAAATTATCCTTGATATTCAGGTGTGCTGGAACAGTTTAATAAACTAGAGCTCCCTGCCTGGGCTGCAACCCCAGCTGCAAAAATCACTTGCTCATGTTGGAGGTCACATGTATACAGCTAGCCAATCATAAAAGAGGTCAGTTACATGGGGGCCTTAAACACCAAAAACAAACAACTTATTTATTAGTATCAGAGACAGCATAAACAATTATGCAAAGCTAAATAACCAAATAACATAAATATAAAAATAATAAAATAATTCATAAATGTAAAAAAATATATATTTTAATATTTTATAAACATATAAGTTCTTTATAAGTTTAGGGTTGATACATTTATTTATTTATTATTTTTATTATTGGTTTTGAAAGCTCACAAATCCCACATTTATTTTATAAATAATATTGTGAGATATTATTACAATTTAAAATAACACCTTTCAATTCGAATATGCATAGAAACACTAAATATTAATGTGTTATTTATTCCAGTGATGCAAACATCATTAGTCCAGTCTTCAGTGTCGCATGATTCTTCAGAAATCTTTCACAAATGCTAAACATCTGTGCAAGAAACATTTATTATCATCCATGTTGAAAAGAGTTGTGCTGCTTAATATTTTTGTTGCAACAGTAACACTTTTTCAGGATTCTTGATGAATAGAAAACCCCCCAGAATTTATATAAAAACTTATAAATGTCTTTACTGTAACTTTTAATAAATATAATGAATCCTTGCTGATTAAATGTATTAGTTTCTTTCTAACTTTTAAACAGTAGTGTAGAAAATAATTTACATTATTATATATTTAATATAAATAGGAATTTCTAGCAGAGAAACTACTTTTGTAATTCTTAAGACTTTCAGATTACACCGCGTTCCAAATTATTATGCAAGTTCAAATTCTGGTCATATTTTTTTTACCAGTCCCAAATCACATCAATCTTAATAACTACTATTGATTTTGTATTTAATCATACATAAGTGATATATAATTGTCCGTTAAGGCTGAAAGTCAGAAACTCCTTATATTCAGGTGTGCCAAATTACTAGGCAAGCTTTCTTTTTCCAGATACAATTATCCAAGAAAGAGATTAGACTCAGACTAAAAGTAAAAAATGATTAAATGGCTATTAGAAGGATGCAAAACTAATGCAATAATAGAATTAGCAAAGTTAAGAAAAGACCACTGGGCAGTAAAATGTTCATTGGGTCATCAGAGTCAAAAAAAAAACAGGTGGAGAAGAAAAGACACGTTAACTGCAAAATAATTAAGAATTAATGTCAAGAATTGAGTCAGAAACCATCAGGGACAATTAAGTTTCCAGTGACATTATTTTCCAGAACTGAACCTTCCTGGAGTCTCCACAAGTTCAATGTGTCAGGTTCTCAGAGACTTAGCTTGAGTACAAAATCCTAAGAAATGACCAGTACGTTTGGGGAGCCCATTTTCAGTCCATCTCCTCTCCTGAAATGTTTGTCTTGCAGAAAACCTACTGCCAGTTTCTAGAAGATCAATTCTTCGAACAGTGGTTCAAGAGGATGTGATGTTGTTCCTTCAAGAGTCACAACTTATTTGTCCATAAAGACTATGAAAAATCAGTCTTAATGGATTTCACAATATTTCAGCATGTTATTCTTAATTAGCGAGGGTCATTTTTTAGGATTTTGTACTCAAGCTAAGTCTCTGAGAACATAATAATTTGGAACGCAGTGTATACGTTCAGTGCTGTCCAGTGAATACAATTATAAACAGCATTATTTTATGCATCATGCAACATCATTTATGTCCATAGAACAAATATACATGACAAACTGCGTCAAATATATTTCTTTAAATTCTTCACCTTTACCATAGTCTATAATCTTTACAAGAATCGCTATAAACTATAAATAAACTACAACTGGATCTGAATCAGTGGATCAGTAAACAATTTCATTGTAGCAGCACAGGAAGCTGACATTTAAAGTGGAGTTCAGCCAAACTGGGAATAGCACTGACCTCTCAGAAGGAACAACGAACCAGTACTCGTGCTTCCTGTCTCTTTGGGCATACTGCTGCATGGAGGCACTGGCATGGGAAACAAAAGTCTTCCGCATGGCCCTGCCAACACGCAGGCACAGGAACTTGTGCGACTTGGACTTCTGCTTGCCTTTGGGCCCCGGCACAACTGGGACAGGAAACAAACAGCACAAAGCACCTGTTTTTTACTGTTATCTCAGCATGTTAAATTAATACCTTGCATTCTATTTTCACTAATTTATATTTGAGCACATTTATGGATGCTAGATGCAGCACACACTTAATAAGCTGTCATCCCGAGTGAGGCGATGCTGTTAGTGTGCTGCAGAGAAATAAATAAACAGAGCAAATTAAATCTGTGGATCTACAGCCAATCCAGCATGACTAACTGAAAATGTATCTTTCAGTGTATTTTTAGCGCCTCATCCTTATTAGACTGCAGCAGCGATACAACAGGATCATATGTAGGCTGACATCTCAATATATTTGTACGTTCTGTTATGTCATCAAGGATATCTTTTATATAAGCAATAACCCTTGGGAAAGAGGAATACAATGAGAAATGAAAATATAAATGAAACAAATTCTCAAGCCATTTTACTTGTCTTTTTTATTTACAATTTAGAGTGACAGCATACTACAAAAATTGTGGGATGCCGGGACCCATATATAAAATTAATTGTGATTAATCCCATCCAAATAAAAATGTTTGTTTACATAATTTATGTGTGTGTACTGTGTATATTTATTATGTATATATAAATACACACACAGACTGTATATATTTACATATATATACACATTTATATATTTATACTGTTATATTCCTCTTTATATATAAAAATATTTAAAATATAAACAGAACATATTTTTAATAAATATTTACATAGATGTATATGTTTGTATTTTATATACAAAATAAATAAATAAAAACCTTTATTTTGATGCAATGAATCATTTGACAGCAATAATATATAATTAATTATTAAATATATTATATATAAATATAATTATATATATATATATATATAATTAATAAATGTATATAAAATTAATTAATTTATATATATACAGTATATATACAATTTTTTTCTTATTAGTTCACATTACCTTCCCCAAAAAGTTATTCTGTCAAAACAAAACCTTTCATCTATTGGCGCTTTTCCACTACACAGTACCAGCTCACCTCGGCTCGACTCGGCTCTGTTTGGTTTTCCACTGTGTAAAAGTTGTACCTGTACCGGCTTCCAGGTACTTTTTTTC
>JAUCNO010000353.1:15275430-15287540 GCA_032353835.1 Enteromius viviparus
CAGACTCTCAGCCCACCCACCCGTTCCCTGATGATGCTTATATAGCCCCCCCCCAAAATTTTCTTGGGAAGGCTCCCCGGCATCAAAGGCTCTGGTACAGGTGGGTGTTCAGGCAGTGTGAGTTCAGGAGGCCGTGCAGGCGGCGCAGCAGAAGGTGCTGGTACTTCCTGGTTGCAGCGCAGGAAGTACCAGCTCAGGCACTGGAGATTGCCACAGATCCAGCAATAAAGTTTCCCCTTACAGTAAAGACAAACGTTGCATGACTTGAAGTAAATGTGCATACACTTGTGTTGCCGAAGCTCACTAGCGCCATCTTGTGCACCGAGCACATAGATGGCTAACTCCAAATGTTTTTATTAATATCATTAATATTATTATTATTATTATAAATCAAAAATCATATTGCATGAATTCAAAAACCACCTACTCTCCACAATCTGACCTAAAACATGAGATGCACAAGGGTACACACTTATCAGACGAGATTTAAACATTGATTGGCCGAATCAGAACTATTACTTTCTGTTAACACAAAAAGAAACAAAATCCGTAAGTACAAGCAGATGTGATATTAGTGTGCAATAACTTTATCCCTCTCGTTCATGTTTTAATGCCGACAGACCACACCGGTTCTCGACCCTGACTGTTTGACCAGGTCTTTGTCAATAATGGATCCGCACATCCCCATCTCATCACAATCACATGCATAATGGGAGCTATGATTAAATCATGTCCATCCAACAGTTTTATTTGTGCTCTGACTGGAAGTCAGTTATAGTAATTATAATTACGAAAAATTATAAATCATTTGTAATATTATTTCTTACGTGTTATATTTTTGTTTAGATCAAAAATAGAATTTAAATTAATTAATCTTCAACAAGGAAAATATAATTTGTCCCAGGTTATATAAAATAAATTTCATAGACAGAATAATGTTTATAAGTTATTATTATTATTATTATGATTATTATTATTATTTTTTTTTTTTCATTGGGTCATTCAAGATGTGAACCACTAACCTAAATATTTTTGCCCAACCCAGAGATTAGAAACTTAGGTGATCTGAGTAAGATTAATCAACTCGGAGTGGACTAACTCAGAGTTAAGCTTGTACACCGCGACTCTAAAAAGCCATTATCAGTGGAGCGCAGATATTACGAGTCACCATGGCAACATCTGAAAAAATAGGTTGGCATTTTTTTCTCCAGCTGAGCTTGATGTGCTCATGCAAAGTTACAGCAAATATGAGCACATATTTAAGTATAATAAAAAATAAGTAATGTAATGTGTAAAGTTTATTGACTTTTTCACAATCTAGTTACAGTACATGTCCCTGCTGAAGGTCAGTGAGATGATTTGAAGTTAATATTACTTTTATTTATTAATATTATTATAAGCTAATATTATTTTAATATTCCCTGATGGACGGAACAGAGACGTTATGTCGTGACCACAGACTGGGGTCATTGACTTGGGAGCCCTGATTCACTCTGGTATAGAGAAAACGCCAATCAGAATTCATTCTGAATGGCTAGTGGAATTTTACAATAGGTAACCTAGACGATCTCTTTCCCAATTTAACTGGACAGGTTCAGCTCACTGACTACAAATTAAAAAGCTGGTTAAAATAAATGGAAAATAATTGAAGCGATGTACAAATGCAAGGTATGGAAAGTAATAGTCTATAGCGCTTTTACTGAACTTTACATGGTCTACTGAATAAATTAAGACTAGACTGAATTACTGTGAAACCATGTTCCAAGCCGTTTGATTTAATAACCTGCTGATTTTGAGCTTCACATTATACTCAGCGTCCCTTAATGAAACCCAACTTATTACATGGATTATTGAATTTCTCCATCCCTGTTCCAAATAACTGAAATATATGCTTATACATCGCACTGAGCATCAGATTCAGTCTTTTGTACTTCAGAACTGCACATTAAAAAGCTAAATAAAAATGCTGCACGCTCATGAGACAAAATCAAACATGTGCTGTTAACATTATGCTACATACAAGCGTAAGCATGTCCTCCCAATATCTATGAAGCCCCTGGAAGCTCTAGATGAAGATTGAGATGGCACTTACTGTAGTGGCCTTCTCCAGGTCGGCCTCTGAAGAGGTAGGAGAGAGAGGACTAATGGGACTGAGTGAGGGAGAGCTCTCCGCACTGGAGATGTATTCTGGATCAGGGACATACAGCACCTAAAGAGCAAGACATGCACAAAATTGACATTTATATCATCTCACATGCGCACAACTAATAAAAGACTAATGAAACTGGCAACACACAAGCAGGCATGCTGTTTGACATGATACACACTTCAATTCTCTGATTAGATCTAGTCAATATAATACATTTTTTGCAATATTCACAATATTCTGGTTATTTCTCAAAGATATAGTCTTACCACTTCTGAACTCCCAAGATGTTTAAGTGGGAGAGAAACTTACCTGTAGTTTTTTTTTTTATAAAGTGCAGATAAAGAATGAAAGACTAAGCAGAACAAAAAGACACAAAAAAAACAAGTTCTAGCTGTCACAAAATGCAACACCAACCTACGATAAAATCTACCTGGTCTCATGGCATAAGCATACCTTGGTGCACTTTTTAGTGAGACACAAAATATGTACCAACAAGTACATATCACTGCAGTTTACAAACGACATGAACACTAGAGGTAGTAAAACTCTGACACTTTTAATTCCTTTTCACACAAATTTAGAGAGTTTTGATTAATAAAGTGTCACTTCAAAACAATATTAATATGCTGGAAGATTTGAAAACTGATGCTTTTGAACATTACTGTAGCATGACACATATCCAGCTCCATATCTATGGGTGATCATAGATGGTAGGTTTGTTCAGTAGCTCACGGAGAACAGAGATGTACTTGAGAGGAGAGGAGCTTTGGTTTGAATCCTGTGTAACCGCTGTTTGACAAAACAGTTCAAATCTGTATAAAATGTAGTTGAAATGATGCAGTTGTATTAAGAAATGCGTTTTTATATCAGTTTTGCATTTGTTAACAGGTTTAGGGTGTAGGGCATATTTTCAACATGATAGAGCATTAAATTTCAGCAACAGCTCCCAGATATTTCAATTCAAGAACCACCATAATACATACCTGACTCAACGTAATAAAAACACAGCAATATGGTTTGTTAGGATATGACAATATTTAGCCAAGATACAACTTTTTGAAAATCTGAAATCCGAGGGTGCAAAGAAATCTAAATATTGAGAAAATTGCCCAAATTGAGTTCTTAGCAATGCAGACATTTTAATATACTGTATGTACAATAGGAAATTTGCAAAATATCATAATTGAACATGATCTTTACATAATATACTAATGATTTTTGTCAATAAAAAATAATTAATTTGACCCATACAATGCATTTTTGGCTTTTGCTATAAATATATTTGTGGTCCAGGGTCACAAGATGTTTATGCAAAAGACTGGCTTGCCTTATGTATCACCTATTTTGGCCTGCTTGGCTTAGGCTTGGTTACATTTTCCTGCTTTTTACACACCTCCTAAACTATTTAAATCAAACAAACGGTGACACATTTAAAAATATATATATTAAAAGCATAAATCAAGGAATATAGAGTGTTTGATCTCCTACAAAACAGATAAATAGATGAATTGCCATTCACAACTCAGCAATGGAGCTTACTGAACAAACAGAACTTCTTTTCTTCTACTAAATCCACAGTTCTTACCCAGAGGACTATTTCTCAATTTTAAACGGCCCCAGTTTTACCCTCAGGATCACAATATCTCTGTTCATTAATGTGAAACTGTATAGTCACCACGATGAATCTGCTGCTTAAAAAGGCATTTGAAATTTCATAGGGGGCATATATTTCACCTTACCCTTTATTACACTAGACTCTGGGAAACGCAATTGACTGAAAGAGAGTTCAGCTGGACATAGAGACCATATGCTCTGAAAATTAAAAGTCTATAAAGTACCTTGCCAGGGACCACAGCGCGAGAGAAGAGTTTGTTGAGCTGGACGAGCTCGTTGGGAGTCGTGTCAAACTTCAGCGCAATGCTGTTAAGTGTGTCCCGGGACTCCACCTAGAATTGAGGCACACACACAAAAAAAAAGTTGGATATTGTTTCGTTAGCTTAAAGCAAAAAAGTTGTTTAACGAAGACATCAGCTTCTACTGGGCTGACTAAGCATTTGAATCTGTTGGAACAGCAAAACAAGGCCCTTGTGAAAACTAATGCGGTTTTTGAGATGTTCACCTGTATGAATCATCTAATATTACGCAACCATATACAGCACTGGAAAAATGTTGTAGTGATGCACATTTGCACATTAAAAATCAATAAATGCAAAGGCAATGTAAATGCAAAATCAATTTGGAGATAAGAAAAAAAAATATTTCTTTAAAGCTATGTAGTAATCTTAACCTCCAAAGATGTTTTAGAGGCAGAAACACATTTGTTAAAAGTCTTCACTGGCTGATGAATAATAAAAACAATTAAATAAATATAAATTGTAAAAAATTTTATAAATAAATTTTTTGTAATAAAATATATTTTTACATATAATAATTCTTCATATAATAAAATGCATAAAAAACAAATAAATTAAAACATTTTTATTATGTTGTAATAAAAAATAAACTAATATATATATATATATATATATATATAAATCATTTTAATATAATAAAATTAAATAAAATAAAAATACAAATAATAAATTAATGATTTTTAATTTTAAATGAAAAAATAAAAGAAATGAAATGAAATAAATTGAAACAAAATAAAAAATAAAGCCAGAATTAAATACCCAACAGTCTCTGCAAAGCAATGCCCTGAATATCAACCAATGTATATATTTTTTTTACAGATGTCCAGCATAAAAAATTAACAAAAAAAAAATACAATATTACAATAAAACAGTGCTATTTTGTTTTCATAATAGCATTCATCCAGTGTTTCATGATAATAAACCCATGCTAGTTTTTAGTTTAAATCCCCCTTTTGTAAGATTCTGTCTATTTAAACCTAAACCAAACAGTTTTTATATAACCTACTGTATAACTCTCTAGGTGTCAAGTCAATATCTTTCAAGAGCACACACAGTGTGATTGTGGCTGAAGCAGGAGCGCTAACCTTCAAGATACAATATCTGTCCTTCAGTGCCACAGGGAGATGATTGTCTGCTTTGCAAATTGCATTCAAGAATCTCTAAATGTCAGGTTAAACATACAGAAGAGTGCACAGTGTGTATTGAGCTGCCTGCATGACGACCACTGAGTCTGAAAAACACCTCACCAAACAAAAACCAAAGCGTCTTCATGCCACAAAAGATCCTTTACAAATAATTTGATGAAACATTATGGAAACATAACATCTATAGAAATTGAACCATGAAAACTGCATTCAGTAAACTGAGTCATTATCTTGAAGCGCAAACTATAATTAAGCACATTTTTTGATTGCGTGATGTGTTTGTTGTAATAGCATGGCTCGTGAGATGGTGACATGCGTACGTTTTGATGAATCCCCCGGTGGCAGGATCTCAGATCACCAGATCACTCCGTCACCTGATCCAAATCATTGATTCTCATTGGGTATCGCTTACAGTCCAACAGTGGGACATAAATAATAGAGGGCCATCTCTCCGTCTGCATTCAATTTATCCTTCAGAGGGACCCTTAACTGACTTTACTGATCGCTTTTACAGACGTCTGGATATTATCGTGTAAAATTATTCATCTAAATACATCTAAAAAATTATCATTTTTTATCTTTATGCTTTTCAAATTAGTCTCCAATGCTTAAAAAGTCTATGTTAATATAATCTAAAATATCATTTCCTCTAGTGACGTAAAGCTAAATTTCCAGCATCATTACATCAGTCTTTATTGTCACATGTTACTTCAGAAATAATTCCTATGCTATTTGCTGCTCTATTATTGGTGCTCAATCATAAATAATTGCTATTATCAGTGCTGTTTGGCTGGTGAATATTTTTAGGATTCTCTGAATAGAAAGTTTATAAGTATTTCTCACTTTTTGATCAATTTGAAGAATCCTTGCAGAATAAATCAATATCTTTTTAGGAAGGCTGACGGCTGAACCTTCATAATATTGTTTACCCACCTAAATGTAAAAAAATATTATTGTATGTTATTGCATTTCTTGGGTTATGAAGATATTAGCTACCTAATTAGCTAATAGAGAGTGGTGAATGCCTTATTAAAACATTGCACTTACCCCTAAACCTTTGGGTGACATTAATAATAATCAGAAATTATTCTTGAACAGCAAATCAGCATATTAGATTTCTGAAGGATCATGTGACACTGAAGACTGAAATAAAGAGGCTGAAAATTTAGCTTTGCATCACAGGAATAAATTACATAAAAAATGTAATATTTTATATTTTATAATGAATACATAGAGCCTTAGTGAGCATAAAAGACTTCTTTCAATAACATGGTACGTATACGTGCACCGACACACAACTTCCAGTTTGGATGTAATAAACTGTCCATTTCGAGTTTTCCTGAAATCACCCTCTCGACTTCCAATATCTGCTATGGAACGAAAACTCATACGAGGTTACATGGATCTCATCACAGCCTTACCAATGAAGCACAGTTGTTGCGTAGCTCGAAGAGCATTGATTGATTAAGGCCATCAATCTCTGGTCACAGGGCCACAAATCACTTTGATTGGTTAGTGTGGATATTAGGGTGTGCAATTACAGAGGGAAAGTGTACGGTTTCACAACACTGGCAATAAGAAAGAGAAAGGCAGGGGCTTGGTTACAAAACACCAACAGAACTACCTACAAAAAAACCTCACGGAAATTCTTTTTAAATGCCTTCAAAGCAGTTTCAATAAACTTTCTCGGTGACCAGGGAATACAGAAAATGCAAAAATCGATAACACAAACCCAAGTATCACTTGGGCTTTTACCTCGTCCTGCGATATATTTGCTACAAACACGAATCATTTTGAGGTGTGCTATTATTTTCACAAGTGATCAGACTCACTGCCACAGACTGGATCAATGCCTTGAGAGAGTTTTAAAGAAAACATCATAGACTCTTTTGACTTGGACCAGCATTCATCTAGCAGCCACACAGAATACTGCACAGCAATACACTGGCAAACACACACAACTCATTGGTATTATGACTTCTAGATTTGTGTATACCACTCACGTTATTATTCCAGAAAATACAAAGAAAAAAAACTATTAAAATACATAAATAAATAAATTGATATTGATATCATATATTCTAAAATTAATACTACTTAACTTTTCACATTTCAGACATTTGAACCTTTTAACATGCAGTAAAATGGTTGGGGGGGGGAGGAAAAAAAAAAAAATATTTATATTAAAAAAGCAGTTAAATTAAAACATAAATAACAGTGAAATAAATAATATTTATATATTTAAATTAAAATTATATTAAACTGAAACCAGATAATATAAAAAAAGTGAAAGCTCATTTAAAATAGTAACAAATAGTACTAAAATAACTGAGCCTGATATTATTTAATTTTCAAAAAACATTTAAATATCAGGTCAATACTATAATAAAAAAATACATTTACAAGAACTACAAAAAGAAATAAAGAAAATATCTATAAACTACTACATTTTCTCAGTTACTGCTAAACGTATAAAAATAAAAGACAAAAATAAATAAATAAAATAATATAAAATAGTTGTATATATCAAACGCACAAGTGAGCTTCCACCTCGTCCCTGTCTCCCTCTCCCAGCATCCCTGGCAATGCCACTGTTACCATGGAGAAAGTCCCCACCTGATTTGAGGTCATCTCAAGAGCATATGGAAAAGCTCTCTCTTGCTTTCTCTTTCTCTACCTCTTTCACAAATCGCTTCCAATGATCAAGGCAGGAAAAAGGGCATATTTCTGAACAGACTTCTACAGCAACATATCCCCGTCTCATTTCATTACACATTTACATATTTTCAACAAGACAAACCAACTACCACCAACAACAGCAATTAAAGTCACTCCGGCAGCACATGACAACAGCGACGCAGCGTGAATGAATCACACCTGATGTGTACGCTCACATTTCCATTCCAAACATAATTACAACACATGCGGCTGTGTGTACACACATTCATCCTCTGTCCAGCACGCAAACACACACACACATACACACACACGCCGGTGCATTATGTAAACAGAGCCACCTGGATCACACAGACAACATTTACTACTCACCACGTACTCCATGGTGCCTTTGGGCCTCTGAAAGGATATCCTCCGCACATCTTTCCTCTCCAGCGCACTCTTTTTCTGCCCGGTGTCTGAAAGTAAACGAGGGAGAGCGCGGGTTACGCTAGTCATGGTCCTCCTCTCTCTTCTCATCTCCTCTGCTTTCGGCTCGGTCTGTTTCCCCCCCACCCCTTGCGTTTGTTCATCCGTTAGCACTAGCCGCGGAGAGATAGAGAGAGTGTGAGAGAGAGAGGGCTCTTGTTGTTAGCCCTCTTGCCCGCTCCGCTCACAGGGGAGTGGCTCTCGGCTCTCTCTGCCTCTGTCATGCAGGTCAGTGTGTGTTTGGATATACCTCTCCAGCTCGCTCTACTGAGACATCAGGCTCGGCTGTTAGTCTTAGTGTCCTGGTGACAAGAAAATGCCATTAACTGGTGGAGATGTTTTGTAAATAGGTTATAAATGTCATTTTTATGAGCATGCTTATGTGGGAATCTACTGTGTGCCAGCTGATGCCATATGTGAACGTCTGAGATTATAGCACATGATGTTTATACATGGGGAATAAAAGAAGGGTGATTTATGTTTGGATGATTCCAATCTACACTTAACATGAATAAAAATAATGTTTCAATGGAAAACTCACAACAGTGTTTCCTCGTATTAAAATGTACACTGTAGAAAATAATCAGTCAAATTTACGGTAAAAAACAGGCAGCTGTAACAGCTCACCGTAACAGCTCACAGAACACAAATTGCGTATGCGTACACCTTCCTTTAGGTGTAAATATCCGCAGATTACGTACACACGCGTGCTTTCTAAAAAAGAAATTCTAAATTCTTTTGCTGTCTATGGAGGATCAGATGGCTCTCTGATATCATCAAACATATCTTAATTTGTGTTCCGAAGATGAACGAAGGTCTTATGGGTTTGGAACGACACAAGGGTGATTCATTAATGACAGAATTATCATTTTTGAGTGAACTACCCCTTTGAATTTACAGTTAAATACTGTAATTTGATTACCTGTTGTAATGTAGGTATACCAAGCTTTTGAATTACTGAAATCTGTTTTGCACATTAAACTGATAACCACCAAGCAGGTGGTGATGAGTCACATGATGAACAGAAGCCTACCGCTAGCAGCTTTTAAATATCGATATGCACAGTGTCTGTCACACTAAACACCATCATCGTAACACACATGAAACTTAAATAATGCAATAAACACTAATTCGCCGACATTAGATGTAACATATAACCCTGATATACAAAACCAATAAAAAGAAACAGCGTTTTAAGCCAAAAACATCAAACTTGAAATTCTAGGAATGTCGATTTACGATTATTTACTGTAAATTATATGTTCTTTTTCACTTCCAAAAACGGTATACTACAATAAAATTAAATGCAATATCAATACAGTTTTTCAATACATATAATAGGGGAACTTACTTTAAACCATTTAACAGGTTTTTACTGTAGCATTTTTACAGTTATTTAACACTTCAGTCTAAGGACCAATTAACTAGCAGCTTATTAGCATGCTTATTATTAACATATTTTGGCTGTTTACTAGCACTTAAAAAGCATATTTTCTGCATGACCATATTCTACATCCCTAATCCAAGCTAATACCTAAACTTAACAAGTACCTTACTAACTACTAATAAGTGGCAAATTAAGTTTACTAAAGCAAATTTTTTTTGAAAACAGTAAATCTTTTTTTAAGTTGTGAAGATCCACATTTGTTTAAAATGTGTTTTGTAACATTATAAATGTCCTTACTGACACTTAATTAATTCAATGCATCCTTGCACAAGAAAAGTTTCAATCTCTTAAAAAAAATCCTTTACCGTCCCAAAACCTTTGTCAAAACCTGAATTTACAGCTGATGCAAGCATTCCACAAAACTGGCCTAAAGGACAACTGACAGCAAATCAGTCTAGATAGACCCTTTACTTTCTCAGGACAACAAATCATGCTCTCAGCCTCTTATTATCTTGGCACCTACGGCCATGACAAGATATTTTTAGCAGCAGGTTCCCAACAGTGACGGAAATGGCTCCCTGACTGATACCCATGAGCAGATGCCTTCACAGACGCTCACCGACGGGGGTGAAGGGTCTTTGGGTGAGAATAGACAGTGTCCACTGTGGCACAGGTTTCCTGCAGAGTTTAGTTTCAATTAATCTCAGACAAACTAATCAGACTAACCTAGAAAAAGTATAAGGTGGCGGGGTTAAAACTAAATCTTTAGATCCTGATTGCTTTTAGCCAGGATCTGAACCAAACTGACCTTGAAGGAACATAAGAATGAAACAATACCTTTTCTTCATAAGGAAATCATCACTTCTATCACTTGTTCCATATTCATGAAATACGACAGAACATCTAACTATGGTGAGTGTGCATAAACTCATTCTCATTAAAAGTATACCTTCCGACTGGCCAGCCTTAACTGGTTCTTCGTTATTCAAAGATTAAAGAAAGCTGGAGTGCCAATTAAAGTCATTCTTCCTCAGTGTAAGCCTGAAGTAAAGACAGCGTACCAGGACTGTTTGAAATGCCAGCTGCACACTTCAACAAAAATGAGCCTCCAGGGACTCCTCTGTCAAAGTGCCTGAGCTAGAGGCTGGGAGGTGCTGAGGATACAGCTTTTGCATTAAACGTGACACATGCAAGCCAATTTATTCTGTGGTGTCCCTTTTGTCCCATAAATGTCCCATCGTAATGAAACTGCAAGGGCCAGCAGTTTAAGCCGAACATTGAAAGGACCAGACATTGAAATTGGCATTTTACTTGCTTCTTTGAAATAAATGAGTTCAGTGCATCGTTTGGACACTTAGCTGCCTTTTAAGACCTTGAATACTAAAGGCTGTGATATACTTCTGGCTAATAAGTTTTCGTTCTTTGCTAAATGGTAAAAAAGAAGTTTACCAATGCAGCTTTATTAGTGAACAGTGTAAAGAAGTTTACTGTGTATTTCTATTTATTAAGATAACAAGCACAACATCAATGACATTAGTGAGAAAACAGCCTTTTAGGTACAATATGTAAGATTTTCATAATAAAATACACAAAAACTACTTTTTGTAATGTACATTACTATGTACAGTACCTTATTGTTGATTGTTTTATGACCCTTCATGTACAGCGGTTCTGTAAAGTTGTTTTTAAATGTGCTCTAGAAATAAACTAAACTTTGTCCATGTCCCAAATACACGACACGACAAGATTCCAGTGACAAGCAATTCGGGTGTCCACACCAGACAAATATTACAGCCAATCAGAAGTGTGTGTAGGCGGGCTCTCTCTGGACATGCAGTGCGAAATTGATATGTTTATAATCTAATTCACAAATATCGCAGTGAGTTTACAGTCTTAACGGTCATCTTTGTTTTAACTTATTTTCAAGGTCTGAGGCAAACTGTCTGTTGTTGCTTTCAGCATGTCTATAAATTCACGCAATATGATATGCAAACTCATATTAATCACCTAAGATTATCTACTGTCAGATAGTTTGTATGCTGCAGCAAAAAGTTTAGCTAACTATTCTTTTTGAGTTTATTCAACATCTATTAGAGATTTAAGTTAATTTAAGTTAACAGTAAAGCTTTTTTGAGTTTTTACAAGGCCACTGTATGCACTGTATGTATTTAAAAAAAACAATAAAAAAAAATAAAAAAAAACCTTGACATGCTCAAACCTTACCTGATTGAACTACATTTTTACATTTCATTTTCAGCTGCTGCCATGTTCTTTTAATACCTGCAGGGTTGCACATACATGACAATTACAATTAGATTCAATAACATAGTTTTAAGTTTTACCTTTGATATTACTGCAAAAAATAATATTAG
>JAUCNO010000353.1:15302544-15312717 GCA_032353835.1 Enteromius viviparus
TGACAACATAAACATCAGTTGAGGGCTGCAACTGCGCTTTTTAAATGAGAATATCCAGGCTGTACTACTACTGTCAGTGATAGGAGTACTTGAAATTAACATGTTTTCTTGAACATAACAGAGACATTTTATGATTATCATTTTATGATAGCAGGGGTATCCATGGAGTAAAGCAAGGTGACAACGGTACGAGACTGGCCACTTCCCACAAAAATCAAAGCCCTCCAAAGATTTCTAGGCTATGCAAATTTTTATCATCGATTTATTATAAGATATAGCATCATTGCTGCTTCACTCACATCTTTGCTCAAGGGAGGAAAGAAAAAAATTCAATGGAACCCTGAAGCGGAAACTGCTTCCGTACAACTCAAGAGAGCATTTTGCACTGCCCCGATACTCCGTCATCCTGACCCTGACCTACCATTTGTAGTGGAAGTTGACGCAGCAACCACTCTATCCCAATATCATGGTTCACCACAGGTAATACGTTGTGCTTACTTAAAATTGTCCACAGTCGAACAGAACTATGACGTGGGAACTCGAGACCTGCTAGCCATAAAACTAGCCCTGGAAGAATGGCGCCATTGGCTAGAGGGGGCAAAACACCGGTTTGAGGTCATAACGGACCACAAGAATCTCTAGTACCTCCGAGAGGCCAAACGCCTAAATCCCCGTCTGGCTAGAAGGGTCTTATTTTTTAACTGTTTCTCCTTTAAGATAACTTACCGTCCAGGCATCAAAAATATCAAGGCTACACAATCCTGATCATATCACTGAAACCCCTGAACCTATTCTTCCTTCCACAGTCTTCATAGCCCCCATAGTGTGGGATTTAGAGGATCAAATCCGTCAAGCCACAATGATGGAATCCACGCCTGATCATTGTCCTGACCACAAATTATATGAACCCACTATTTCACCATGTTTTTAGACACTTTGGATTGCCTGAGGATATTGTCTCAGATAGAGGTCCCCAGTTTACATCACGAGTATGGCGAGAGTTCTTCCATCTACTAGTCAGTTTATCCTCTGGCTATCACCCACAGACCAATGGTCAAACGGAACGAAAGATTCAGGAGATTAGCCACTACCTATGCACTTATTGTCATGACCATCAAGAGGAGTGGTAATACCTGCCCTGGGCGGAATATGCCAAAAAATGCCTCTGCCAGGAGTCCACTGGACTAACGCCATTTCAGTGTTTCTTAGGATACCAACCTCCCTTATTCCCATGGTCTGAGGAACCCTCTCTAGTACCCTTGGTTGACTACTGGTTTCACACTAATAAAAAAGTTTGGAACTCTGCCCACATCCATCTGCAGCGTGCTATCCGCAGACACAAGACTTGGGTGGATACTCGTAGGTCAGATCCTCCAACTGACCAACCTGGAGAAAAGGTTTGGTTGTCCACCAAAGAAATTCAGCTCAAACTGCCATGTAAAAAGTTAAGTTCACGAAACATTGGCCCATTTCTCATAGTTCGTCAAGTAAATGAGGTGACATACGAGCTTCAATTACCACCCGCTATTGCATCAATCCCATGTTTCATGTCTCACTATTAAAACCTCACATTGAATCTGTATTTCTTCCCAATCCAGAACAGGAACCTCCTGAGCTGCCAGAAATCGACACCACAGAAACAATCTACCAGGTCCGGGAGATCTTGGATTCCCGGAGGCAGGGCGGTTGGGTCCAGTACATGATTGACTGGAAGGGTTACGGACCATAGGAGAGGTGTTGGGTGGACAAGGACGACGTACTAGATCCATCATTAACTCAAGAATTTCATTGTAAACATCCAAATCGTTCTGCTCCCAGGGAGCGCAGTTAACCTCGCCACCTACCTAGAGCATCAGGAGACACTCCTGGAGAGGGGGGTGATGAGCATGAGACAACACTCCTTACACACCTCTTATCTCACCTATTTGAGTGGAATGTTCCTGTTATGATTGTGATTAAGCCTTGTCAAGACTTACAACCCACAGCACTTACTCGCACCGAGCACCAGGATTTAAGAATTTATGGACTATCACGTTCTAAGGGACTCTTCAAGGACGGAAATAAAGGAGATCGCCAACTCAATGTGAGAAATCTCCCTTCAGAGAATTATTTGAATACTGACCTGGTTACTTACCTGTTTACAGTGTGCTGCATGCACCTTTACGATCAGGAGATCATTTGTTTAATTGAAGGACGCTGACACTTGCCCCGCCTACTCACCTGCCGCCTCAACCATTTTTATTCAATCGGGGTATTGCACACCTCACGTGAGAATACCACACTGCTATACTTACCTGTTACTTACCTGTCTTCCTCAGTCACTGCCCCCGCAAAGTTATTCGGAGTTCGCACTCTCCATAGCCACCGTCCCTGTGCTTCATGAGAACTGCGAACAGTGCAAGGAGAGGGACCTGCGTTAAAGCAATCAGGAGATCGCCCTTAAAGGAACTATATCCATTCATTACAAAGCAGCTTACCAGTTTATGATTTATTGTTTATCCTATCTTTGTTAAAGTTTGACTGAAACTTAAATCTGCTTTGAATTCACTTACCTTGCCTCACTTGTCCATATACAGTATGAGCCTTACAATATGTTTTACCATATGAATCAAAACCGATCTAAATAATGGCAACTGTGATCTGTGGAGCTGCTTTATAACAGAAATCATTTTTGCAAAATTCATCACTTATGAAATGACTTCACTATATTTTAATGTTCATTTCTGTAAAGCTGCTTGGATGATGGTATAAATAAACGTGACTTGACAAGGTATAAATATATAAGGTAAGCACCTAATTTCTAGTCACTAATGAGCCTCATTAATAAACATCTGGTCCATATATCACACAACAGCAGGGAACTACCAAAATTCAGCACACTTGATTGAGGGGACATGGCCTCTGGGAGAGAATAACAAACAGTCTTACAGACAGTCTTACATTACTTACAGAGGCTTGATGGAGCCAATTATTCTATGTATAACAATTACCATAACTCATGAATGGAAAAAAAAAAATCCCCTACAACCTACAGTGTAGACCAAGATGGATTATAAATCTGTCACTTTAGTCAGTTATTTAAGACACTATGCTGGGTTTTTTCTGGGAGTGTAGCAGTTTCAATGTTTATTTTCAGAAGTATATTCACAATTAATTTATTTAACATTGCACTTATATTTTTAAAAATACTTATATGTAGTTACATCTGTAATTACATTTATAATTACAATATTGACCAATTACAAATTACAAATTACAAATATTTACATTATTGTAAATACAAAGTCGTTAAGGCCACTTAATATAAACTGTGACCTTTTACTTTAACACTGATAAAAAAAATAAATAAAAATAAAAAAAAAAAATATATATAAAAAATATATATATATATTAAGTCTGGAATACTTTTGAGATAATTAATTTTTCCAGGCATGTAGAAGTATGACATCTTTTTAGCATAAAATGTTCTTCAGTTTACTTATGTGTATGTATCAGCTCACATGCAGCTATTTATGATGGTCACTTTCTAAATGGTAAAAAAAGACTACTAATATTTGTTTGCCAGGCTGAATAGACATAATGTTTGAACTCTTTTGATAATAAATGTTATGTCATTTAAATTCTATGGATAATTATACCAAAAACAAATCTGTCAGAATAATACCACAACTCTCTAGTCTAAAATGGGGATTCAACTTCAGCACTGGACAGCGACAAAGATAACAATTACATCCATCCACAAATAACATTGTCTTTCACATGAAAGCATGTTTGAAAATTCTTAAGTATCTGGTCTGCATTAAAATCTACTACGGCATCCTAAGAGACAAGCATGATTCACTAAAAGCTCTTGCTGGAAAACACAAAGACATTATTGAAGTGCATGACCATGGAAACACAATGAGCATCTTTATGTAACAAGGCTAATTTACAGCGAAACATGCACCCAGCGCTCATCAATAGATTGATATTACAGTGCCACTTCAGTTTGTGAGTACATAGCCATTGCTCTGTGCGGGATGCTCTTCAGTCATTTCAATGGCTGGGGCTTTAAAGCCTGTGTCTGAGCCAGGCAAACAGGCCGTCAACTCTTTGGTAATTTATAGACAGCAGCTATGAGCAGACATTATAATTCACTGGGTTTTTCCATGGCAGCCTTCCATGAGTGTCCGCCTGGATGTAAAAGCCCTGCTGATCAGAGATCGATCAATGAGGACATACCAACCGTGATACAGCATCTCTGAGTTTCAATTACACCGAGCTTGCATCAAAACTACTGCTTAATGAAAGAATATCATTATGAGACACTTTAAATCAAATGGCATTTTGATAGTTTCAGTTGGTAATACTAGTACTTTGATATTCACCATTGTATTGAATGATTACCATATTCATGTAACATCATATTTACACACTCTAAGGTACTTGAAGGAATTTCATCAGGGTTTATTCATACCATGTAAGATTTAAGGTTATATTACATTTAAACTTGCATGATTACATTTTTGATACAGAAAAAGAAAAAAAAGCTTGGTTATTCAACTGCAAACGTGTTCTTTTAAATAGCCTAAGTGACTTTTTTCCACTAATAGTGAGCTCGAACTGGAAATTGCATACTGAATCAGTGCAGATATCACCTCCAGTCTTGCACAAAGACGGTCCTCAATTAAATTATACACAATAAATAAATAAAAGATGTGAGCTTCCTCTTTGGGTTCCTTAAATTATATTATCCTAAAAAATAAACACTCGTATAATAAACGATACATTAACTGCGATGCATTGAAATAAAAGTAAACTGCAGTTATAACAGAAAACAACATATTGTCAAACATTTCGGGGACCCTCAAAAGGTCGCTCCTGTCATTCAAAACGCCACGAAAAAAAGTCCACTATTTCTTAAACGGTTGTACTTTTCTTTGTGGCGTCCATATAAAAAGTCAGGTTCAAGTTAAATTTCCTTTTATAGAAATCCAGTGTATTTTCCCTATTTTTTTTTAAAATCCATATTCAATAATTTACTCCTATATTAAATAGCATAACAATAATATAGAATTAATTAGCGCTTACCTCAAGCCAGGTAATGCATCAGCATATCCGGTGTATATTTAATATCATGCAGTGTTTATAATCGCCTGCCACAGAATATCATTCACACTATCCCAGCATTAGCGTTCCGAGAGCGCTATTAAACACGCGGAACATACCATCCCTACCTGAGCTAAAGGGGCGTGGATCCAACCAATACAAGAGACACATTCACAGAAAAGGAAAGGAATAATTTTTACGACTCCCTATTTTCCTATATGTGCATCCACGCTGTTTATGTCCTGCAAAGAGAAGAAACACTCTAATAATAAGCATATATTATAAGAAGTAATAATAATTAGTTATTATTATTATTTTGTTGTTGTTGTATTTACTTTCTTACTTGTGTATTTACTTTTAAAAATTTTATTTGATTTAGATAATTTTAACAAACGTGCATAGAAGCCGGACTTTTATTATGAAAGGCGACTCAAGTTCACGAACCCGGATATTGTTTATATACTAGGTTTCAACAGCAAGTGTGCTGTCTGTTTACCGTACTTTAACAGGATTGTTTTTTTTGTTCAGTTTTTATTTTGCCATCCTTGCGGTGTCTTGAGCATTTCTTGGTCTCAACGAAAGTTACAGAGCGTTTGACCCTAATATTGCTAACAGGTATTGAATTCTTCCATCTTCTTTTTATAGCTAACGTTATATCATTTGATTCAACCCGTAATAGTTTTTTTTTACCTGATGGTAGCATGTTAAACTGTTATAAAAAATGTTGCACATTCAGCAACATTTTGGATATGCCTGTCAACATCCTCCTTTCCAGAAAATATGGGCAGCAGATTATTATTGTTTCTCTCTATGTAGGCAGAACAGCCACCATCATTTTTTGACAACTTTCTTATTGCGTTTCTGTGCTCAGGTGCTTTAGCCAGGTGAATGTTGGGAGTTCGAGCCCTGTTTGGTATCGGTCTTCTTGTGACATCACGAGGAGGCTCTGTCCTGACCCATACAGGAGCATGTGCACGTGTTGTCAGCAACATCTACAGTAAAGATCTCGCTCGCAGACAGGCTTGCACTATGGCCAATACAATCAAGTACTTGGGGTTAGTGTAAATGCACTGCATTTATTAGTATTACTATTGTTGCATGAGCACAAACACCATTGTTTTTATCTAATCTTTCTTTTATAGCCAAGAAGAGGCTCAACACATTGACGAAGAGCTGTTCAACGAGTACAGCTTCAGTGTGGATCAGTTAATGGAGCTGGCCGGTCTGAGCTGTGCCACGGCTGTGTCAAAGGTACATCTGACGCTCCACCAACATGCAGAAAGGATCAAATACAGCTCACTCTATGTGGTGCATTATACATATCAAAAATAGTTTTTGCTTCATAGGGCTATCCTCTACAATCGCTGCTCAGGAGTCCACCTCGAGTTTTGGTGATCTGTGGGCCGGGAAATAATGGAGGAGATGGGTTGGTTTGTGCTAGACATCTCAAACTGTTTGTGAGTTCGTCTTATACTAAAAATAAACCACTCCTTCATTGCACTTAATATCTCATGAAGGTGTATTGATTTTATTCATATTGCATGTGAATCTCCCAGGGATATGAGCCTTCTGTATTGTACCCAAAGCGCCCCAGCAAACAGCTCTTCCAGAATCTTACCACCCAGTGTGAGAAGATGGATATATCCTTCCTGACAGAGATGCCTGAGGTATTGCGCAAACCGCAGCGGTCAATAACACATCTTTCACACTGTAGGGGGGCCAGATGTTTTTAGCCCTCATATGGGTTTCTCTTCCTCATTAATATATAATAAAGTGATGCGCTAAATGCCATGAATCTACCAGCTGCTGAAGATATGCACAACAAGCTGACCATTTAATGTTTCATATTTCATTTATGTAAAATATTTAGTATATTTAATCTACTGTTTATAAGTTTGGAGTCAGATTTTTCAATGTATTATTATTTAGGATTATTTAAAATGGATGCATTAAATAAAAAATTGTCAAGCTTATTTAAATTTCTATTCACCAACAAAAATATTATTTCCCCAAAAAAGATGTTTTTCTTACAACTCTAACCTTTTGATCAGCAGTTTATGTGTTTGATATGTGTAATAGTAATATGTATTTCCCAATCATGCTGTCTTTAGGCTGATGTGATTGATGAAGTGTATAATTTGGTGGTGGACGCCATCTTTGGATTCAGTTTTAAGGGTGCTGTGCGAGAGCCGTTTGGTGACATCCTCTCCCAGCTAAAGAAGATAACCGTGCCCATCGCTAGCGTTGACATACCTTCAGGTGAGAACACACATGCATAATCACTGATGCTTATGATGTTCCACTCAAAGGGTTTAATAGGAAAATATATTTTTTGATCTTTTAGATGAGCATTTTAAGCCAACAAGCATCCTTTATTATTACATTTACATTTTACATTTATTCATTTAGCACACTCTTTTATCCAAAGCAACTTACAGGTGGGGAAAAACAACAAGCAATTAGTAATACAGAGGCAAAAACAACTTAGGAAGTGCTCATAATACCGTTTAACAGGCAATCTTCAAATAAGTGCAGGCTAGAAAGAGAAAGAAAGAGTAGGGTTAATTAAATTTTATAGTATTTTTTTATGATGTCAAGTAGTGTTAAAAGAGATGGGTTTTCAGCAGTCGTTTGAAGGTTGTAATGGAGAATTTCGGATAGTGATGGGAAGATTATTCCACCAGTCAGAAACGGTGTAAGAGAATGTTCTGGAAAGAGATTTTGTGCCTCTTTGTGATGGTACGATGAGGCGTCGCTCACTGGCGGATCTCAGAGTTCTTAAATGATCTTATTAAACACTGACAACTCCTAAATAACTGGTTTGAAAATAACATGCTAATTTAAAAAATGATAAACTGATCATTATAATCATCAAATACAATTATTAAACATTATCTATATGCTCAAGAAAAAGGCATTTATAGATGCACTTGTAAACGGTTAACAAATCCATAATAATGTTGGAACAATGGTTTATAAAGGATGAAATAAATGCTTAAATAATCATTCACAGTGTGTAGTTATTATAAAGTGTTAGGTAACGGTGTAGTTGTAACGCTCATACATGGACAGGTGAGGCAAGCTGAGTAAGTTCAAAGCAGATTTATTAAACCGAGTTCACGAGCGAAGCATGTTTGGCGTGCTGCTAGGGGAGGAGGGTTAGGAGGGCTGCCGAGCACTAGGGTGAACAGAGCATAGGGGCTGGTAATGGAGAGAGCGATCTCCTGATCACTTGGCTGGGCAGGGACTGCGGGAGTGGTGATAAAGGCGAAGGTGAGTAAACGTGGTAAATATCAAACTCTTTGTATGAAGCGGATGATCTCCTGATCATAGTAATATCCCACAGCTCACTGCAAACAGGTAAGTAACCAGGTCAGTAATCACTCAAACATTAGAAAGGGGTTTTCTCACATAGACATAGCAATCTTCAGATCGTTGCCCTTCCGTCCTTAGAACATGACAATCCATAAATCCTAGAATCCAGGTGCTAGTGGGTAAGTGCTGCAGTTTAAAAGATCTTGACAGGGCTTAATCTGTCATAACGTGAACATTCAATCCAAAAGGTAAGTGTAGAGGTGAGTAAGGAGTGATACCTCGTGCTCAGCCGTCTACACTCTGGTTTGGGCAGCTTTTATCCAACATACTTTATTGAGCTCAGGTGATCGTAATTAAAAGTCTGGTGACTGAGATTGTGTGTAGACGGCTGCGCTGTGATCAGTATCCAGCTCTGGCGTGATGAAAAAAACTGTAGAAATACAAAAAGCTAATAGTCACAAATGTACTTTTATTTGCATTCGCTGAAAACCACAACAATCACTGAGTGTAATATTCTACTGTTATTTGCACCGTGTAATTTAAGCTAATCTAAAATAGCGCGATGAAGAGATACAGTTTTTACTTAACGTTACCCTGCTAATGTTTCGGCATCTGTAACACCAGCATGTTTCCTTTTTAAGTGTTTGTGCACGACTGGTACTGCCCTGCCATGAAAGCTCGGTGTGGCATAGCGTGCAGGTTACCGTGGTCTTCGAGGCGTTTAATGTCAATTGCTCCCATACCTTGGAGGACTTAGGGCACGCGCTTCCTGCAGACGCTTCTGTAACCTCCATTGCACGAGTTGCTCAAAACTCTGAATTTAGAATCCAGAGGTGTTCTGCTGGGTTTGTGCAGACCAGTCAAGTTCTTCCGGGCTGATTGAATCAGTCATTTCTTTTAGATCTTTGCCTTTAGATGTTTACAGATAGAAAAGGGTCATGAGAATTATTTAAATTGTCAAACTTGTTTTTTAGAAGGGGGTGTCCCACTACTTTTGTCTATGTAGTGTACGCAGGCTTTGGTTTTGTTGTTGTTGTTTTTATCACACCTTTAATGCCCACTTTTTCACGTACTTGTTGATACAGAATGATAAAACTGAATTGGAAAACATAGCCACAGACACAAGAATTAAGAATTGCAGGTTTTATTACTTGATCAGAACTAGTACAAACAAGGGCTTTAAAGTGGAGGATTACTCTTCATCATGTGCTTTCTGTAGTAAGAGAGCAAACAGAATGTAAGTATCAAAGTAGTGTACTATATCAGATTTTTTAACTGCACAGAAAAAAATTACCTTGGATCCTGAATCACGGCTCTTGGCTCTCATCTTGTTGACCTGGGATTCAGCAATATCAGCCCTCTCCTCTGCCTCGTCCAGCTCATGCTGAAGCTTACGGAACTTGCCCAGGTTAGAATTGGACTGTTCCTCCTGAAAACACATTAACAAGAACTTATTATTAAAAATAATGTAGATCCCACAAAACGTCATATCCGAGTGGCAGTGTTTACTTACCGCCTCCTCAGCAGCTCTCTTGTAGGACTTGACCTTCAGCTGGAGTTTGTCCACCAGATCCTGAAGACGTCCCAGATTCTTACGGTCCTCCTCAGTCTGTAAACAAAAGGGACAAAGTGACTTCATTGTCATCTATATGGTATGAATAAAGAAGCATGTATTTGTGTGACAAAGAGAGTAACCTGGTAGGTGAGCTCCTTGATGCGTCTCTCATATTTACGGATTCCCTTCACAGACTCGCTCGCCTTTCTCTGTTC
>JAUCNO010000353.1:15324024-15335481 GCA_032353835.1 Enteromius viviparus
TTCGAAAATTCTGATTCGACTATGAAAATTCATAGTCGGGGACAGCCCTAATATATATATATATATATATATATATATATATATATATACACATACATATATATACACACACACATACACTCACATATGTGTGTATATGCATGCAAAAAATAAATAAAATAAATCGTATAAGAGAAATATGTAGCTTCTCCCAACATTCCTTGGGACATTACCTTTATTCTTACAATATTATGACTTTAATCTCACAATGCTACATCTTATCATTTTAATTTTATTCTCAACTTATTTTGTCTTTACTCTCTTAATCTTAGTTTTTTTAGTGCCAAAATGTTGTCATCCATAAGAGATTTATTTCAAAAACTTATCCCAAAACGTAACATTGAGAAATTCTCTTCAAAATCCGAAATAAGTCCTACCTTGTCGTCCATCCTGCATTGTGACGAAGAACGGTTGGCCGAGTCCATTTGTCTGCAGATTTCCATGTTGATCTGTTAATATGGTTATGACCCTCTGACCCGATTCATTCACCACTTGCTGGATACTCGAGTCCAAGGCACTGACAGCAATGGCCTCCTCTGTGTCACCTAAACATCAAGAGAAACCAGAAAAAAAAAACATTTCGGTTTAATTACTCATTATTATTGTATTCCATATTTATTTGTCTGTTCAACTTCTTGTACCCGAGTTGGTTTTGATCAGGTCAGAAAGGTTAACGACTCCTCCTTGGATGTTCGGGACGCCCTGTATGATGAACTGTGGGGTGGAGCTGCCGTTTATGATTGACGCTTCAGCATTCCTGTTCACCTGATTCTGCATTCCCTCCTAAAACACACAAGAGCATTTAACATCTTTAACATTTCTGGAACAACTCTAGAATTCTTTCCAAGAGCACGACAGACCTGTAGTAGCTGCATTAGTTCAGCGTGTTGTATGTCGACAGCAATATCAAAAGCTGATTTGTCAAACTTGCTGAGGGCATGTACATCAGCGCCATGTTTGATCAACAGCTCTGCGACACTTTGATGGCCGTGCTGGGCTGCCCAATGAAGAGCTGTCATCTTCAACATGTCCTTGGCATTAATGTCGGCACCACTCTTTAAACATAAAAAGAAAATTTAAGAGACTTGTACTGGTCGGGCACCTTAGTACATATATTTAGTACATTCAAAAAGCAAAACCAAGCTTACCCTGATTAATAAATCCACAATGACCTCATGGCCCTCTGTGGCTGCCATGTGCAGTGGGGTCCTGTCCACTTTAGTTCGGGCATCTCTGCTGACACCTGCCCTCAGCAGCACTTCGGCAGTAGAGTAATGACCATGCTGGGCTGCTAAATGTAATGGAGATGTTCCAAGCTGCAGAAAGTGTTAAGAGGCCATTAAACTAAAATACGGCAAAGCAGTTTGTAGGTGTGTGCATATGCATATGTATCTATGCAACTGAGAGTATGACTTTTGCAGTTTTAAATAATGATACTTGCATAGTTTTGCATAGTCATATGTGACTGTGGCCCTCAAAACCAGCTTTAAGTCTCTGGGGTATATTCATAGCATTAGCCAAAAATACATTGTATGAGTTAAAATGATAGATTTTCCTTTTTTGACAAGCATCATTAGGATATTATACTTAGTAAATTGTCTACCATAAATATATTAAAACTTACTTTTTGATTGGTAATAAGCATAAGTTTCTCAATATTTTTTTTTGCCAGATTTTCAAATGACTGTATCTTGGCCAAATATTGTCAATGGAAAGCTTATCTACTTAGCTTTCAGATTATGTATAAATTTCAGTTTTAAAACATTGACACTTCTGACTGGTTTTGTGGGCCCATGTATTGCTAGAGGCATAGAAATGTAGCAAGTTTAATAGAATCTTTTTACACTGGTACAAGCACGTAATATGGAAACTAAGTCATTATTAGAATTTATTTATTAGTTACGTTTTGTAAAATATACCACGATTTGTTAATGCAGCAATTAATATGATATAACCACATTCATATTCTACATACAGGGTTTCTACAGGTTTAATTAAGGTATTTACAATTTTATTTTAAAGACCTAGTAAAGAAAATTAGAGGAATAAATCTTTCTGATTCTGATTCTTTCTGAAATATATCAATATGGTCTCTAAATGTCCGTGTGTTATATTAGCAAGACGTTAAAGCTAGAAAATGAAACTTATAATAAGATCTCTGTAACTTTTTAACTTATTTTGCACATATTTTAATGCTGTATATATTTCATACATGTAAATTACTACAAGCAGACAATGTCAATGACAAATGATGAGTCAGAACATGGCAATGATATCATTGCTTTGTTAACTGCTTCTTGTGAAGGCCAAGCACATAATTATATATAATATTACTGATAGCATGACCAACCCAGTCTGTAGTGAACGGTGCTCCGTTGGCCATCAGCGTCCTGACCTCGTCATCATGACCATTCCGAGCTGCTTCTAAAAGACGCTTTCCCAAATCCACCAACGACATCTACGCAAAGACAGACATTAAAAATAACAGACAGTGATATTAAAACTGCACTATTTTCTGTTGTGAAATAGTTAATCAAAAATTTGTGTTTGTGTACTGTGTATTTATTATGCATCTATAAACATATGTATATATATATATATTTTACACATATATTAAATGAATATATTATACCAATACAAATATATACAAGTTGTATGGGTGTGTATTTGTACATAAATACATATACACAATGCATGCACATATTATGTAAACAAATTTTTATTTTGGATGAAAGCACTAATATTACTTGATGTAATTATATATATATATATATATATATATATATATATATATGGTTTTTTAATCAATTACTTTTTATTTCAATTAGTTGTTTCGTTCCAGAATTGAAAGTACACCGATTTAGACGTGCTATTTGCGTTAATATTTCCTAAGATGCGTTAATTTTTCATAAAAATTGGGCAGTAACCAGCTGAATAACGCACTTATAAGATCGTAAGCTGAACAACAGCGTAAGTAATGAAAAGAGAAATAACAGACAGCGAACGGATCTTATAAAAACGAATTCCTAAAATCATACCTAAAACAAATGAAATGCATCAGTGGGCAAATATTTAGGGGCGATTTTAAAGCTCGTATTTTACATGCCAAAACTCATGTGCCATGTGGAGTCAAATAACGTTCCGCAGCAGCGCCGAGCTGATCACTCACATCCTCCATCTGCGCCAGCAAACAACGCGATCTGTGCTGATTACACTTACCGTTATACCCTGTCTGTTGGACGTATGTTGTGTGATATTAAAGCACTATATAGTTTTTCCTGCAGTATTTCTCGACTGGCTTAACATAAACATGTCTGTGTGTTTAAAGCGCATTCAGATATGGCGGCTGCTTTAACCCCGGAAATAAAAGTAAAGCCGTTTAGACCACGTGGACGTGTTTTAAAACCTAGAAAGCTGCCTACTCAGACAGCATGCTCGAGCCTACTAGATGCGTTTTAACACCATAAATCATACACGAGCCTATGACGCTCACAAACGCTGACTAGGTAACCTTAGTCAATTGGTTTTGAGGTAGAATATACATACATATACATATATATGTGTATATATATATATATATATATATATATATATATATATATATATGCGTGTGTATTTATATATATATTAGCATATAAATACATTGTAACCGTATGTGTTTTATGTTTACTCAATTTTCTATTTATTATATATACATATGATATTGCCAAAATATTAAGTTGAGATGATTGACAACATTTTTTGGTAATTATTTGTTTCTAACTGTTGATGTTTATAAATGATTCAATCTTAACTGTGATATAAATGAATAACTTTGCTTGGTATAACAATTAATAAGGCAAACTCTAAATGCAGTTTTCTGCTTTCTGCTACCCAGTTGTGTTTTAAAACACCTGCGCTTATCAACAGAGGAAACCACAGGTTTAAATACTAAAAAGAATCCTGCCCAAAATCCGCTTTGAGTTGCAAAGGTAGAACTAAAAAAACATTTGCACCTGTTGCATTGGATCAAAAAGTTTTTGAACATACTTGTGTAATTCTGTAAAGTGTCTCAATTTCTCTCAGTGGTTCATGTAAAAAAGATATGATACCTAGCTATAAAATGATAAATGAAACATGAATACAGATGCATTTTTATTCATTTAGCAGCAAGCTCACTTTAATTGGCATCTGACATTTGTCATCAAACATAATAGAGGGGGGAAAAAACTAAAGTGAAAAGCATTAGTTGGGCATTTTAACATGGACACCCAGTCAATACAAAACCCTTAGAAGTGAGATTCCAGTTTAAACTAATAAATTAGTGTATGCATTAATATTACAAATCATTTGGCAGACAAAAATATTATACAGTTTTAGATTTCCTTCTAAATCTCATAGCCTTCAAGTGAATTTGGCAGATTATGATTTAATATCTTAAATTTATGTCATGGCCAAATATTCAGTCACAATCCACAGGGTAGTGAGATACTAAATAGTGTAACTAATACATCCATAATCAGTAATGCCCTGCTAGTTTAATCAAACAAGAAGCCTGTTATCACAGTTTACTGACATGGTTTAACAAGAAAGGCATGATACATGACTCTTGTATTCATCAATATCAGATTGGAGTAAAGAATCAGTGTCACCACAGTGGCATTAAACACAGATTTGGGCGGGAACTGAGAATTGCATTGCAGTGTCTTATAACAGCAGGCTAAAATCCAAGGCATCGATACTAGCGATGGGATCTTTCCAGTAGTTGAAGGTGGAGTACTTCAACAGCTCCGAATCCTCTTCCTCCACCTGTCCCAGGTGTTTTTGGGAGCTCTTGGCCAACTTTGCTTCCTTGGACTTGGGTATAGAAATGCCAAGGTCTTCCAGCTCGGTCAGGTCCAGTGATGGGATGGGCTGCCTCCAAAACAGGAAGGAGTCAAACTGGCTGTTGGTTTTGTCTAACATTTTGATCTGCGCATTAAGAAAAGATTAAAAGATCAGCACTGCACTGCTGGCCGAGCAAATATTCATTTGGATTCATAAATTACATAAGACAATCTCAACTAACTTGTTTCAAAGAATACGTTGCATTGCTTGCTATTTAAAGACCTGTTTACTTACAGAGAGCTTCTGACTTCCCCAGGAGCTATTTTCAGTTACCTGCTATTTTAAGAGAAACCGGAGCAATGTTGCATCTGTAAAACTACTTTATATGCAGGTCAAACGCTAAAATATAATATAAAATAAGCAGAGTTATTTTATTAATTATAATAAACTAATATATGAAGCATACTATTATTGTACTATATTCTTAATTTAAAAATTGATTAAAAGATCTTTTTAAACCATGTTAATGAACTGTAAGCAATTTAAATGTAAAGATCATTTTCATATGGATTACAAATCTACTACAAATAAAAAACAACTTGATATTGTCAGTATGATAATTATTAAAAAAAAGAAATAAAACAATAAAATTTCATGTTCGTGTCACAGTCGTCTGTATGATTGTGTCTGCACTAATCATATTAATATTGAAAATCTTACAAGTTTAAGATTTAAGACCTTACAATAAAATGAAAGCACTCACATGATGTGCAATTAACTTCCATATGCATGCAAACTTCAGGAGGATTATTTAAAAAAAAAAAAAAAAGGGAAAAGAAAAATGTTGTGGCAACAAAAATCTTAGACGTCATATATTCAAATAATATTTCAAGTCATTAATATTATAATTAGATGCAAGGTTTAACATCTTACAACAACATAAAACATATTGGATGTACTGTCATACCATAAAAACAACGTATCCCTATAATAAAGGTAATAATAAAAAGTGATTTACAGGAAATGTGTTCAAGAATAAGCGATGGCCCACTTCTGTCATCTAATCATTATTAATATATTCTAATTAAATGCAAGACTTCAGACCCTTACAGGCGAAATAGCAAAGTAGCATACATTTTTTATTACAATGGAGATATCATGCAGTTTTAAAATATATGAAACCTTTAAAACGGCAATGATTATAATGAAACCGCCCTAATGAACTGATCTGCACGTCCATGTCGCGTCGTGGGGCGATTCAGCTTTGGCCAAACAATGCAGCGGCGGTGTACGCCCAAATTTTAGAGACAATCGGTGGATGAGGTCCTCAAAGGACCATCAGGAATAGCCTGCATGCTTTTTTTGCAGCATCTCACATGCACATCTATTAAAAGACGTACTCTCGCAGCCCCCAAAATAGTGATGGCGCATCTCATGACAAAGCATTTCAGAAATGCTTCAGTTAGTGGGTCGAATGAATTACATGCAACTAACCTTAAATAGGCCTCAAGCAAAAACATTTACTAGTAAAAGACGTTCAAACTACCCTATTTTTTTAATTGTCAAACGAGTGCATATTAATTAATTAGTATGAAGCATCATGCCTCATTTAAAATGCTTTACGGATTAAAACAGAAATATTGCTTAACAATAAAAACAAATGAAAGGACATACCCCTAGTTTGTGATAATACTGGTTATCTGTGAACTACAAGCTGGTTTGTAGTAATTCGGATTTGAAGAATAGAAGATGCACCCCGTTTGGTCTCAAGCTCCTCGCCGGCTGCTCAACATGAACCTACCGCACCCAGCATCTCTACAGACAGACGTGGGCGATTTGCATTAACCCCGCCCACCTTCTTTGGTAGATTGAGGGGGAACGGTGACAGGTGCATAATTAGCGTCAAGTGGGCGTGGCTGATCTTTTGTTCTGACATTTCTTGGTGTTTTTTAGTAGTTTTGTGGTGTCTTTACTATCTGCGGTACCCATCTGCATCTGTTAACGTCCCCTTCTTCTATTTCCCAAGTGGAGTCGTCTTTTGTGCGGTGTGAGGGTGCTGTTTGTTGATTGGCTGAGTTCAGCGCCCATCAGGTCGATTGACTCTTCTCTCACTTATTGAATTTCCTGCACGCAAAATCTAAATGTATTAATTATTTTTGTAGAATATAATGCTCATCTTTAGTGGGTGTGAATTTTTATTTTAGTTTAGTGAATGCTAGATGCACAGACTGTGACTGTTTCAGAAGATTAATATTAAAATCACGTCAGATATTAAAGAAATATAAAGAAGCCTTTATATAACTAGCGTGCAAAAAAGATAACACTGTATATTGTTATTCCAAAATCAACCCTTTTGTGAAATATAGAATATTCGATACTGTATTATAGGCCTAATCTGATAATAAATTTATACATTAAATGACTAACTTACATGGAGAAAAGAAACAAGCCTCAGGACTCCTTCAATCACGTGAGACGAAAATAAATGATTTACACTGTGACTGGAATTTAGCTCATTCCTAGTAATAGAAAAAATTTGGTTCATCCTGTTTAACAGGTAAAGTTAAACAATGACTAAAAGTGCAGGTTTGTACCCTATATTGTGCTTGCTGCAAAAAATGAAATAATTAAATTAGGGTTATAAAATATTGCTGAAATCGAAAGTTATTTTTAATATAAAGTATATTTATTGATGTGAAAGAAAAAGGAAGAGAAAGGAAGAAAGAAAAATAATTCTGTCATTATGTTTGTGGAACACAAAAGGGTATTATGTTTGGCAAAATGTTTGGGGCTGAAAGCCCAGTCACCTTTCCTCCTTCGTTGCATTATTTTGCCCATAAAGTGAATGTAAATATATCTGTAACTCTTTAACATTTCCTTGTGTATTCTACAATAAAAATAAAATCGCATTGGTTTGGAAAATGAGTGTCTTTCTATTCTATTCTATTCTATTCTATTCTATTCTATTCTATTCTATTCTATTCTATTCTATTCTATTCTCAAACCTGCACTTCCATCCTCCAACCACGAGATGCCACTAGTTACCTGGTAATAATTCAAATCCCATACGTCTTAAAATATCTAAACATATTTTACAACAGCAATTTTTCCAGTATGCTTTAACCAAACACTTTACCTAGTAGAAAAAATATCGCTGAGTAATAAAAAGTATTAATAGCTTCCGACGTGACGTCACTGTTTACAAACACGGGCACCGGAAGTGAGACAGGCAAAAACAAGATTACGGAAAGAGTGGCGAGGAAGAGTGACGTGCGCTGTAACAGCCGTGCGGATAGACAGCAAAACCTGGAGATTTCAGCCGCACTCCTTCACTGGATTTTTATGGTTTACAGTGTATGTTTCAGGGGCAAAGAGGAACGTCTTTAAAGATCTGCAGAAAGGTCGCTGTGGTAAGTTTCTGCTGCTCTTAACGCAGGGTGAACTGCTATACTCTTATCAAGATTATATATGCACGCTACTACGTTTATGAACTCACATACTGTACTGAGTTAAAGAGAAGTTGTCCTTTGCAAATAAACTCGCTAATAAATACCTTATTGTTCTTAAAGGACACAACCCTTGTGTTGACACTTAACTTATTAACAACCTCATCTGCAGTGTTTATTGTATAAAATGACAATTGCTCATTTCCACGTTTACTAAGTGAACCTTCTCTTTTTCTTTCAGAGTTTGTGAAATTCACAATATGAGATCAGAAAACTTTCTTCACCAGAGTGTCACCCTTCAGTGATCAAGTGAAAACTAAACCTGAGGGTCTTTAAACATAGGATGTGTAAATATTACGCATGAAATAGTTTGCCTATATACGATAAGGCTCATATTTGTATGGCTACATAAGAAGTGCAAAGTAGTGCATTCTGGTTTGTACATGTAGAGTTTGTAAATGCTGACATGCTTTGTGTGCGTCTACAGAAATCCTCCCTGTGACTCAGCTGTTCCCAGAATTGGGCAATTCAAAAACACAGCTAGGCAGAGGTGTGCAGAAAAAACTGCCACTTTATCAGTTTCTTCCTTTGCATACTAGTAATGTATGTGGCATGAAAGCAAGAAAGTACTAAGACCTTAACTTTAGAAGGATTTGATGTAATATATCTAGCTTTTTGGTGGAAGCGATTGCTTTTAAAAGACTAGAAACGTGGGTCTTAAAATTAAAACTCAGTATATATGAAGCAAAAAAATTTGTTGGGAAAAGCAGACACTGCCAGATTTTTTTATTTTATGAGCAATTAAAAATCAAATTTGCTTTCAATTAAGCTTTAATTGACTCTGTTAGTTATAAGCACACAATCTCGCCTGTCAGGTCATGGCAGATTCATGCCCAGACACCGTCGATGGTGAGATAATAGGCGTTTCTGAGGGACAGTTAAAAACGGCAAAAAATGAGGACATTGATGCTACACCACAGGACAAGGAAATCAGCCAAAAAGAGGGTGTCACCAACACTGAGCAATCCTCTGGGAGTATTTCTCACCTTATGAAAGATGACCTTAAAACATGCAAAGAAACTCCTACAACCACAGCGTCTCCTGAAGATGACACTACAGCGGCTCAGTCTGTAACCGCTAAAAGCCAAGACAAAACCGATGAATCTGAGATCCTTAACAGCCAATCCTACACGCCCAGCCAATCAGAGGTGACCCCCACTTTCTCTATGGCCAGCCTGGAGTTCTCCGAGGGGACTAGTGGGATTCCTCCTGATGGAGCTTTGGTTTTGTCCAAATCTGCTCAGGATGGCGACCAAGTCCCCCCTCAGGGGAGCGGAGGGGCCTGTGCGGGGGCTGCGAGGGCATCAGAGCCTAGCATGCCAGCATATTATTTTGTCAAGTGGATTACCTGGAAGGAGAAGAAGACGGCTATTATCACGCAGAGTGAGAACGGACCCTGCCCCCTGATTGCCATCATGAACATCCTGCTGTTGCGGTGGAAGGTAAACCATTTAGCATTAACTGCACAGTCGAGCCTTTGAATACAAATCAATGGAGCACAGCAAGTACAATTGGTGTTGTATTTGATTAGTCATCTACTAGGTACATATAGTCTAAATTGGCATAAATATATTTTATGGGTGCAAATCATTTTTTTTTTATGCCAAAAATCATTGTTCCATAAAGATATTTTGTATACTGTAAATATATTCAGATGTAATTTTTGATTGTTAATATGCATTGCTAAGGGCTAATTGCTAATGTTTTGATATTTTTGCGTTCTCAGATTTTCAAATAGCTGTATCTCGATCAAATGTTGTCCTATTCTAACAAACCATACATCAATCACAATCTTATTCATTCAGCTTTAGAGTTGTATGTATGAATCGAAGTTTCCAAAACTTTGCTTTTAGGATTGGTTTTGTGGTCTGGGGTCTCGTATGTAAAAATATATTTAAAAAAAATATGTCATTACTGGAGTAATGATGCTGAAAATACAGCTTTAACATCAGAAATAAATTCCATTTTAAAATTATTATATTAAAGATAAATATATATTAAAGGTTGGCATTTTAAATTGTAATAATATTTAACAATATTTTTATGTACTTTTCATTAAACAAATGCAGCCTTAATGTGCATAAGTCTTCTTTATGAATATAAAAAATCTTATTGACCCAGAAACATCTTTAAAAAAAAACAGTATTATAAAAATAAGTGTTGTCAAACAATTTACAGCATCCAAAATAAAAGTTTTTGTTTATGTAGTATATGTATGTGTTATGTAAGTAGAAAATATTACATATATATTTATTTTGAAATAATAATATATTTAATATATAATAATATATATATATATATATAATATATTAATAAATTAATAAATAAATTAAACATATTTTTGTTATCAATTATACCAGTGTTTAGCTAAATAAAACGTTCTGACTTCTCACTGTAATGAAAAGACTCTTATCTGTTCCTGTGTGTTACTGTATAAACACTATTTCTGGTTACAATAAAATACTGATAACGCATACAAAAAAAAGTTTTGTGCAATAGAAGAAAAAATGTTGCTGAGGGTGTGTCATGACTAAAAGCAGAAGTATTTCTTTGTGCACGTACTGTAAATTATTATGTATGTAAAATGTGTGTGTGAATTCTGTGTCTATTCTTCAGGTGAAGTTTGTGGCTCAGACAGAAGTGGTCACCACTGAAGAGCTAATGGCTCACCTTGGTAAGATATCTTGGAGCACTGGACAAGTAGTATCTGTTTAAATATATCACATCAAATTACATTAAAACACACAGTGCACACAGCAGCATATCTATCACGGTTATGGACTGTAATAAGTTAAGGAGCTCTAGTGATGCACCTAGAACCCTGCAATAAGGCCTTTATTTACTTTTTTACGCAACTCGGGCCGGGCTTCGGGCTGATTTTGATGTCATAGTTCAGACGAGGGTCGGGCCTCGGGCCCGTTTTAAGCTTCTCCTTAATTTTATATTTAGACATCCGCCAATTAATGATTAAAAGATAGTCATGCGGCGCCGATGAATACAACACAAGACCGCGCTCCGCAGCTAAAAGATTTATTGTCCCGCCGCAGAGAGAGAGCAGCCGTCAGCGCAGCGCAGCTGAAGAGTTCTGCGTTCAGATGCACGCAAT
>JAUCNO010000353.1:15335581-15361677 GCA_032353835.1 Enteromius viviparus
TAAATTAGCTTAATAAAAAACTGAACAAAATATACTCATTCTGCCATTACACTCAACACTGAACTATTTTAATAGCTGAAACAGCAGTATAAGACGTTTTGGTAGAAGGGGAAAAGACGGGCTCGGGCTGGTGATTCTGATAAGCTGTCGGACACGGGCTGGACTTGGGCCAAAATTTAAGGCCCTTGCAGGGCTCTAGATGCTTCACAGTAAACTTTGTGGCAGGAAACAGATGGCAGATGTGACTTGAGAAGGAGGGGGTGTGGTTACTGTGTGAAAACATTTGTGTTTCAGTACCATTAATGGCACCCCAATCACGGATTATACCATTAAGTCTCTGCTCTTTGTGTAAGTAGTCATTTAGAAGATGCTTTTAGGTTAAGTGCCTCGCTCAGCGACACAGTGGTAATATTTTCTGGCCCCTCGAGGAGTTTGAATCATTACTAGTCCAGATGTTTAAAGTAATGGGTTACCCAAAAACGAAACTTTGCTGAAAATGTACTTACCCTTAAGCTATCAAAAATATTTGTTGGAGAAGTTTAGTACATTTGCTTACCAGTGGATCTTATGCAGTGAATGGGTGCCGTCAGAATGGCAGTCCAAACAATTGATAAAAACATAATCCAGAAGTAATTGTCAATCAGTAACTAATAAAACTAATAAAAATGTATGCGTTTGTATAAAATAAGTCCACCATTGAGGTGTTTTAGTTTTAAATCGATGCTTCTGGCCAAAATACAAATCCATAATCCAAAACGATGCTTCCTATAGTGAAAAAGACTTGATGATGGATTTGCATATTACTAACATGCAGCTCGAGGGAGTCGTGTGGATTATTGTGATGTTATTATCAGCTTTTTGGACTCCCATTCTGACGGCACCCATCCACCGCAAAGGATCCATTTTTGAGAAAGTGATGTAATGCTAAATTTCTCTGAAGAAACAAACATGCCTATATCTAGTACACTTTCAGCAGATGTTCATATTTGGGTGAACTTTTCCTTTAACTACCACTCTTGATCAGCTGTGGGTATAGGTTTTCTTTTGCAGTGTCCCTAAAATGTATTTGGAAACGTTTGCACATTGAAGTCACATACATAAATGTCATTGCATTGCATTAAATAACAAAATTCAATGTTTTCAAATTTTCATTAACCAACTGGGGTTACGGTCATGTACTTTCTTATGATATTTTAAGTGTGGCTTAAGTGTCCAAATATTTTTTGGAGCCACTGTATTTTAACCTCTTATTAGGTCACAGCTAGAAAGAAAAAACATGTGATGGGAGTGATGGGGAGATAAACCAGAAGTGCTTTCACAAACACGTTTGACATGAAAAGATGACACTTCTCAAATTACACAACCTTTGACAGAACGCTGAAGTGTTTTTAAAATGCGTAGCCTAAACCTAACTTTTTCTGGTTCTAGGTGAATGTGTGCTGTCCATCAAACCGCGGGAGAAAGCAGAAGGCATGGAGCTCAATTTCCAGCAGGTAAATGGTAGCACCAGTATAACAGGCTTTGCACATGTCTAGTGAATATAATTAACATGTTAAGCAGATGGGGTGCGCTGGAAAGCACAGAACCAAAAGACATATACTATCAGTGAATGAGGCCTTCAATCTTTGAATGAAGGCTTGTGATCTCTTCATTAACAATTCCAACAATTACAATGTGTGTTTGTGCTTATAGATGCACAAATGAAAAGCTCCCTTTGTTCATGTGCCCTTGCTGTTCCTTTTTGCTCACGACTGAAAATTTTTAATGAATTGGCCATGGAATAATTACAGCTTATGCAAGATGATGCGAACGTTCTCATATTTAATTTAATATTTTTTTCAGGTCCTATTTTTCATTATATAAATAAACAAATATGCATGCATTACTTCTTTTAGAATATTTCAGATTAGTATTTAGTATTTATATAGTCTGCTGTTGGATTGTCTTAAGAGTTGCAAGCAAAAATGATCAATTAGTTTTTTTTTTTTTTTTTTTAAAGATTATTAATAAGTTTATTCATCAAGGTTGTTATTAATTTGTGCTGCCAAACAGTTAATTGTTATTAATTGCCTCCAAAATAAAAGTTTTTGTTGACATTATTTATACTGTATATTAATTTTATAAATTTAAATTTTTAAAATTTCATATAAATAACATCATATATAAATATATTTTTATATATAAATCTAAAGAAAAAAAAAAAATATATATATACATTTTTTAAAATGCATGTGTTTGCATTTATTTATATATATTTATTTATATATATATATATATATATAATATTTTGTAAACATTTAATTAAATCTTTTATTTTGTATAATCTTTTGAAAGCACTAATAAATACAGTATAAATATTTCCATGTATTTATTTATATTTATATAATTGATATTGTATACATTTTTTTTAAATGTTTAAACTTTTGGTTTTTTTTAAATATATACATGCACAAGTGTGTATTTATATATACATTTTAAATATACACAATACACACACACATATATATATATAATGCAAACTTTTATTTAGATGCGATAAATCGCAATTGCTACAAAAAAATCTATTTCGAATACAAACGTTTTAACATTAATAATAAAAAGAAATCAGCATATTAGAATAATTTGATTCGAAAACTAATTAATTATTTTTTTAATTTCAACTAAATAGGTTAGCTAAGAGCAGTCAACATGTTTTGTGGTAACTATCACTCATACTATCTTCCACATGACCCAAATATTTTAATATATCAAACACTGAGGCTAGCAACTTCACGGTCGTAAGCTAGCATTAATACATATGGGTATGTTTTTGCCTCAGCAGACTTTTTTTATGTCTCATTCTCTTCGCAGAACATGAGTGACGCGATGGCTGTGCTGCCAAAGTTGTCGACAGGCCTCGACGTCAATGTGCGTTTTACAGGTGTGTCAGATTTTGAGTACACGCCTGAGTGCATCGTCTTTGATCTGCTTGACGTTCCTCTCTACCACGGCTGGCTCGTCGACCCACAGGTACGTCAGCAGAATCATGACATAACGTCTGAATTCCGTGTATCCAAACGACAATACAAGCGCTCCATTCCTCTTTAGAGTCCTGAGGTGGCGTCTGCAGTGGGCAAGCTCAGCTACAACCAACTGGTGGAGAAGATCATAGAGTTCAAGCACTCGACAGATAGCAGTCAAGTCAGTGAAGGTACATTAAATGTTATTTCTTCTACACAAATGGCTCAGATATTGTATATCACAGGTGTGTGGCTTCATCAGCTTTGTATTAATGGCTGTCCGATTGTTGACAGGTTTGATAGCAGAGCAATTTTTGGAGTCCACAGCAACCCAGCTGTCGTATCACGGCCTATGTGAGCTCAACACAACAGCCAAGGAGGGAGAACTGTCTGTATTTTTCAGGAACAACCACTTCAGCACTATGATAAAGCACAAGGTGTTTAGCAGCCTTCCCACACAAACACTCTCCATAGCAGCTAAGCTGATTATAACAAGCCCAGAGACGTCAAGCCGCTTTATACCAAGAAAAACAATAGCAAAAAATAGCGTTTATTTGTATATATTTTTAGCATAATGATGTTTCTGACTACATCTAAAATACATTTTTGATCTATTTTTACATGCACAGTTCAAAGACTACATGTCTGAAATTTCCTCTCCTCCACTGAGACAAATAATTGTAGCACTTACACTAAAATGACAGTTTAGCTTCTATTTCTATTCTCAAGGTTTTACAGAGGTTTGTCAATATATAATTTACCTGATTATAGTATTTTATTCTTAAAAAAAAAGTTTTTCTGGTTGTTTCTGATTTATATAAATATATATTCAAAAGTCCCTCTATAAAAAAACTTCTAATGTGTTAAAAAAAATAGCAAATCTTCATTTTGTTTAGATTTTAGAGCTAAAGATTTTTAAAATTTATTAATTTTTTATTTATTAATTTTTTATTTATTAATTATTTATGTTCAGACATCGCATTTCAGAAATTTGTATCAAAACTGTATGCATTTTTTTAATGAAGATACTTTGTATGAATACATTTGAAAAAATGCTGGAAACTAAACAGTAGGTTGCTGGTAGCCATCAACTTACACAGTATGGAAAAAGATACTATGGAAGTCAATGGCTACCGTCAACTGTTGCCAACATTCTATAAAGTATCTTCTTTTGTGTTCATTAGAACAAAGAGACTCAGGTTTGGAACGAGTGAAGGGGGTTTAAATGATGACACAAATTTTATTGCAAACTATCCCTTTAAGTAAATTAGTAGTGATGTTAAACGATTAATCGCATCCAAAAATAAAAGTTTCTGTTAATATAGTATATTTATGTTAATTATGTACAGTACTGTGTTTGTATATATATATATATATATATATATATACACACACACACACACACACAAACATATATAAATACACAGCCATGCAAGTATATATGTAAGAAATATAATATAGAAACATTTATATATTATATTTAGATATGATATATACACACATGTAAATACATCAAAATATATACTTAACACATATAAACAGTACGCAGATATATTATGTAAATAAAAATGTTCATTATGAAACTTTTGATCTTATTTACTTCTTTGTTATTAATTTGACATAAGAGAAAAATATTTTGGATTGTATGTAAATATGATAATTGTACTTAAACCTCATTGAATTGCTTACGTTCAAATTCTTACCGAGATGCATTTGAAATTCAGACAGCTCTGTCGTTGTTATTTGCTCAGCAACCGTATATCTGCTGGTCAGTGAAGAGTGTGTTTCATGTGTGAATTTGCAGGGTCACCTTTACCTGCTGGTCACAGATCAGGGCTTCCTGCAGGAGGAGAGCGTGGTGTGGGAGAGCCTCCATAATGTGGAGGGGGATGGGAATTTCTGTGACTCAGACTTCAGATTGTGCCACCCTTCCCAGAAACCCTCAGCGGCCACCCAGCCCTCCGCACAACAGCAGCAGATGCAGATCGACCAGGTGTTTTAAATATTTTGCTTGCTTTTTTCTATCATATAGGTGGAAAAGTGACCAATAATATCACGAGCTAACACGTTCCACCTCCTTGTGATCCGATCAAATCCCAGTGCAAAACAAATCTGCATTCTTACCCGATCATCATGCAGTTTCACTCCGAAATATATCATTTTATGTGTAGTTGAATGCTTTGGGAAAGTTGTTTCATGTTGACATGCATTGCAGCACTGGCTTAAGATTCAGTGATGTGTGATTCAGGACTATCTGGTGGCGATGTCTCTGCAGCAGCAGCAGGGTGAAGCTCCTGGACCCATGAGTGATCTTGAGCTGGCCAGACAGCTGCAGCAGGAGGAGTACCAGCAGCCACAAACACAACAGCACCAACCCACAGCAGGACAGGTACTTCCTGTCTGCCTTTCCTTGTGCACAAACCTTTATTCATGAAATAAAGGTGCTTCATGATGCCATAGAAAAGGGGTGTCCTCAAACAAAAAAAAAAAAAAAAACTTGATTCGATCCTGAAGACCTTGATTAGCTGGTTCAGGTGTGTTTGATTAGGGTTGGAGCGAAACTCTGCAGGGAGACCAGCCTTCCAGGATCAAAGTTCCCCACCCCTTCTTTATTTGGTAAAAAGAAATGCTTCCCTTTTAAAAAAATTTTATTCCTGTGATTTCATGTGATTTTTCAGAAATCATTATAATATGCAGATTTAATCCCCAAGAAGCATTTCTTATTATCAGTGTTGAAAAGTGCTGCTTAATATTTATTTCCTGATGAATATCAAAATGGAATTTGATTGCATATTCATTTTAAAATTTAATTTAATTTTAATATTATTAATGTCTAGTTTAGTTAACCCAAATCTGATAATTCTGTCATCATTTATTCACCATCATGCCATTGCAAACCTTAATATTTTAAAGAATTTTCTATGAGCTATAATAATATGGTAGGAAGTCTCTGCCATAAAAAATAATTATGAATATTTCTATAAAAAGTCTGTTGAAATTTGTCCAGTTTCTCACAATTAGTATTTTTCTTTTTTGAGAAAAGAAAATCTGAAAAAATATATAATTGTGATATAAAAGTTACACAATTTAAAAAATGTAAATAAATAAAACATCAATAATAATAATAAAAACATTTATAAAAAAATGTTACAAAAAGTTGCCTTTTTTAGTAGAATTTTTTTTTGCTAGAATTCTAAAAAAAAAAAAATGCAAAATTGTGTTTTTGTTTTTTTGAGGGAAAAGTCAGAATTGCTAAATATAAATGTAGAATTCTAAAACCTATTTCCATATTTAGAGATTGTAAACTCATTTTTCAAAATTGCTCCCAAAAGAGGAGTTCCAAGAGATAAGCCTACATATGAACGTTTAAAAATATATATTTCTTTAGAAATAAAGCAGTGAAAGGTTTCTGCAGTACTGTACTCCTGAAATTCAAAAGACTTTTTAATCTGAGCTCTAAAGGTGTATTTTCTTCACAGAGAGGTCAGTCTGCATCTCAGCACGGAGGACAGAGACGCCGGGAAAAGAAGGATGACTCGGATTGCTGTATTCTCTAGGTCAGAGTCCACTCACCACCATAACCAGACTCTCTAATCCAGTAGGGTTTCAGTTGAGAGTTTTTCTTATGTACCACTACTGAACCGTGGGACTTCACTCTTAGCAGACCTGTTGTCCCAAAGCCAAGCCTGCCTTTACAGTACAGTTGACCCCTTGTTCTCGCTTTCCTTTATCCTCATGGTTTGAACTGTTGCTCATCGTTGTCTACTGGACCAAATCAAGGTAGCAATTGTTCCTAAGCACTAATGAGCATTTGTTTGAGTGCTACTGTGCTCCTAACTATGCCATTAAAGAATGAAGACTGTAATGGTAAATATTCAGGTTTTGTAATAAGAATTTAATATTACACTGAAATGCTACTGTCTCAAGTTGATCTGTACAGTTACTTGTCATCAGCTTTTCATCCAAAGTGATGTACAGTATACTAAGTACACAGAGCTCCATGGAGCTCCCTGGATCCTGTAAGCTGAGCTAATAAAAGCCACCTCTGTTAGCAGGAAATGTGTGCCCATTGATTTATAAAAGCCTGGAATATTAGTATTACACAAAGAAACCTAAGTGCAGCATTTTTGGTGCAGAGTCATCAAAATTGTTCATTTTTGTCTAATACAAACCTTATCATTATTAATAAAAGAGCATGCGTACAAGACACTAGAGTACAAAGAGACATATGATAAACGTCACCTTTATTTGGATGCAGAGAACTAAAGTGTTTTATTTCAGAACTTATTTAACTTAAAAAATAATAATAATTCCATATTTAAATGGGCAAAAATCCCTTTTTATTCCGTCAAAGGAATATTCATAAAGCACGCAAAAGTTTGGAGAATTTTTTAGAAAAATAATTACTTCTATTAAGAAGGAATACATTAAACTAATGAAAAGTGATGATAAAGATATTTGTTACAAATATTTTTTTTAAATAAAATCTTTTCTTTTAATCAAAAAATGCTAAATAATATTTTACCCGTTTTTAATATGAATAAAAAATAAATTACATATTTTTTTTTTATATATATATATATATATATATATATATATATATATATATTTAACAGGATGTTTATTGAGCAGCAAATCAGCATATTAGATTCTAGACTGGAGTAATTTTGACAAGAATAAATTATATTTCATAAAATAAATTGTGATCATTTCACAATATCACAATTTTTGCTTAAACCTTTTGAACAGTGTATTGTTTTTATAGAACATTTATTAATATCATTAATAAAAAGCAGGAGTGAAAAACTGACTATTATTATAACCTGAAACATGAAATCTATCTATATCCTTAGAAATAACAAGAAAATTGTACGTTTCTTTAACACATTTAAATACAATGGTGTATCATTTAAATATGATACGCTGAAAATGGAAAGTAGTTCAAAAAACACATAATATAAAGAAACACATCATACATATCGTTTATTAGTGCTGATTTATGAAAATGTGCTCACAGTCAGAGATAATTTCATTTTCTTTTATATGGAAGATGTCCAATTGTACATTTTTAACATGAAAAAAAACACATGAAATACAAAAAAAAAAACTTTTTTTTTTTTTAAAGAAGACCTCAGAAGTACAAAAACAAACAACATACAAGGTGCTGCATTTCGTCTTTTTGTCCCCCTGTGTGCTTTCCGTTTAAAAAATTAAAGTGCAAGACAAACACCAGGGTTCAAATGTTTTCAAAAGAAACTGCGCAACTCCAAACCAATATCATATCCTGTGTAACAACTCTTTAAAACATATTCAATACACAAACCATGCATGGACTGTCTTAAAAAAAAAACCAAAAAAGGCAGTAATCAGATTATAACATTAGACATGTTCGATGTCTATGGTAAAAATGGCATAGTACTGACACGCACAACAAATGCAAAACACTTATGCAAATTCCACGGGGTTGATAGAAAACCGATTTCTCATGACTAAATAACAATTCTACATGACTCGGTTGGATGTCAATGTGCTGGACACCTTCGCAATTGATTTCTTTTGAGTTCGTCACAATGAAACATGAGAATTACCAACACTGATGGGTAATTACACCACACGCTCGTCGCACTCATGACATCAGTTTTGGTTTTCATTCTTTTCAAGGGCAACAGTTTTGAGAGCCTTTACCAAATATTAAAACTAACAATCCACTCCATGCTTCAGAGCGAAATCATAACCGCATAAATAATGCCAAGAAAATGGATATTTACAGAGCACAGTGGTTTGTATGAGGCACTATGTTGTACTGAACATGTTACATTTCTGTGGTGTGAAAAAACAACATTGTCTGTCAATATAATGAGGGTATGAACAATATATCCATAATTGGATATAATCATATGCTCAAAAAGTAGTTTGCTGCTACATCTGATTATTCACTTCATCATCCCTCAATCATTATGCATTATATATTGTTAGATTCATACAAATCTAACATCCCACTTTTCAGTCATTCTTATGAATCTAGAACGGTCGAAATGAGTGACTTGATTACATTTCTGCAGTTTATTTAAGTAAATTAAAGCTTAAATCCTCACGGCAGTGAATGGGTGCCGTCAGAGTCGCCAATATGTTAATTGGTTGAGTATTGCAATGTTTTTATCAGCTGTTTGGACCTGACGGCACCCTTTTACTACAGAGGATCCGAATCTTAAAAAACTAACTTAGACGGCCTGAGGCAAGTATTCTTTATAGGATGAACTATTTCTTTAAGAGGGAAAAAATTATAACAAACACAAATTATCATAAAAAGAGGCCCTAACAAAATCACAATGTACAAAATAAAAGCTCCTTTAATTCTAAGAAAGATTTTCATTGATTTTGGTTCGAGTCAAACTTTAAACCTTGAGTAAATTAAGCAGCCATGTTTCTTCAGAATTAAACATGACATATATCACATTTATTTCATGAGCCTTAATGTAATTTATGCTGATGCAACTCTAGCGGGCTGTCTGACAGCCAGTTGCCATCTTGCCACCATTCTACCATGGTAATTCTACCCAGAATCAGCACCAGTGAGCAGCGGATGTTAAGTGCAGTCAGACTGCTGATTGGTGAAATCACTGCCATGTGAATCACAATCAATTGTGTTGTTAGTTAAACCCGTTTCGCTTTCTTAAAGCACCATTACTCCATAGTGAAACGATCACCTTTAGTCATTTCCCATCTCACATATATTACTACGATATTTAAATAAATATCATAAATCTCTTTATACATAAATCGGAGTGGCTTTGCTTTTACGTTAAGTGCCTATTAAACCTCTATTAACCATCAACAGACTTTGTTGAGCTTAAAACGTAAAGGAGATTTTTCAATAGATTTCAATTCAATAAAGCTCATCAAATAATATTCATAAAACTGCTACTATCAATCTATTGATTTACTTTCATGTAAAAAAGGTTAAATTGTGAATTCTTTTTTTTTAAACTCTCATTAATGTCTAAGATCAAGTGTAATGTCTGAAAACAATTAAGCTACAAAATTCTCCTTTAAGACATGATAATCTACACAAAAAGATGCTGTTGTGGCTCAAGCTCAAATAAATTAGTACGCATTTCAGCATATTAAATTTCAGACTTCTCATTTTTTTTGTACATGCTTTTAGGGTGACAGTCGCACACTTTGCTAGTAACTAATTATTCCATTGTAGCAATATAGTGATGACGGCTATACATTTGGAAAATAAAATGTTTTAAATTAGTTCTGGTACGCTTTACCTATGAAGATATTCTTCTGGGCTCACGGATAAACTATTTACATCTGTTAAGTGCTAAATTACGTTGCTGTAAGAGAACGACTGGACAGACTTGAACGTAGGGGGGTGGGGCTTTGAGAAGAATCCCGAAATCAGCCTCATTTGCATATTTAAAGGGACTTTAGAGGTCTTTGTTTTTCCATCTACCTTCACTGTGCACCTTCTGAACCAGTAGTGTCTTCTCGGCCTTCACAACAGCAACTCGATGTAGTCATTTTGAAGTTTGTATATCTCAAAAAAAATAAAAAATAAAAGCTGAACTATTAACCCATTCACTGGGTGAGGGAGGGACTTTTTTTTTGGAACCCTGAAGTTGCAAACCCGTAATACCACTCTTTGTCATCTGAACAGCTAAAAAACACACTCAAATGTCTCAATTCATGTTTTACAAACACAAACATGCCTCAGCTGCTCTCTTATGGCACTGAGATTGATGACAAACGCCAACACATGGTAAGCAGTTCCTTGGTAACTCTGATTTTTAGTTTTTTTTTTACGTGTCCTTTCGTTTTATAACTGAGCTGGACCAGACCGGACTGTTATTTGCGAGTATATCTATTTGTTTCAGTTTTCAATGCTGTAAAATTCTTATCTAAACTTTTATATTTTAGGCCACTTAAACTCATAATCTCTTTAAAAGCGCTCCTGGAGTCTTCACTTATGTTTCGTATTAATCGTATGAAAATATGAGTGTAGTTGCTGTTTAAAGGCAACGATGACAGGTTGTACTCCTATACATAGTTTTTTTACACAGAAAGGAAACACACCCAGTCAAGCTCAGCCAAGATGGCACACCTCAGTTAGACTACAAGCTAGTATGCAATTCACAGAAGCACATTGAGATCAGGGAGGCGGGTGCTGGGCTAATGTTACGGGGCGTCTGGTTTCCGGATTTCTCCAAACGAGGAGGCGAAGGAGCTGGGAATACCTGCTGAGTTTGGCATGGAATCGACCTGTGGCTCCACAGGAGTCAGAGTGATTTCCACTTCCCCCCTGTCCTCTAATAACGTTGCCGGAGGGAGGTACGAAACGGCGGACTGTGGCACTTCTAAAGCAACCGGCCTTCCTTCTCTCGGGGCATGTTGGATGACCATCCTGCGGTTCGGCTCGTAACCCTGTTGGTTGGGCTCTTGCATTAGCAGGACGGACTGCTGCTGCTTTTCAGGCTCTGCCGCAGGCTGACATTGCACCACTACACCTCTGTGCTCAGCGTCTGTCATTTCCTGGATGGTGGAAATTTGGCTAAGCATCAAGCCTGGCTGGTCCTGGATCACGATTTCCACCAGCTGTGAAGGAGTCGAGGGGGTACAGGAAGGCAAGGCCTTTTGGATTACTCCTCTCGTGAGAAAGGCGGGATTTGGATTTGAGGTCTGGATAAGTGACCGCTGCGGTGCCATGTCTTCTGGTCTTGGCTTTCTGGGTCGTCCTCTTTTGCGTTTCGGAGCGACACCAGTGGCTGACACTGAGGTGGTGGGGTCAGGGCCCCGCTTAGGTACCGCCTGTCGCGCTCTCTGGACGACTGGAGTTGGAGCAGCCGAAGTGGCGACTGTGACTGATGTTTTCTCGCGCTCCGGGTAAGAAAGACTCATGCCTGATGGTAGAATCATGACAGGGACGGTGCCACCTGGTTGAGAGGGTATGGTTGCGACTGTGATGGGCAGAGTGACTTGAACGCTACCTGAATCGGCTGGTGCAAGACACGGTGGGGAGGTTTTCTCTGGAACGGTGCCTCTGGGAAGGAGCTGAGGAAGCTTCTTCATATAGGCCTCTACTCGAGCAGACTCAACCTTATTTGTTGGTTTATCACTGACCTGCTGCTTATTGGATGGTGGCTGTTCCACACCGTCTTTCTCTTTTTGCTGCCAAAAACATCACAAGGGTACTATATTTACCATTTACTGCCAATATGTGAAATAATCATTATACAAACCTGACAAGTTGATCTGGATGCCCTTATTGGTTTTATTTTATGAAACTGATTAGCTGATTATCCCACTTATCATGTAGCTGCTTACCAAAAATTAAATGCCATTACATACTGGTACTGATATGCAGGACATCTGATTGGGATTATTATGAATTATGACTGTATAAATAAACAGTATTATACAAAAATATTTGATGATACTCTATTCCTGAGATCAGTGCAAAAATGATTGATTAATGAATCAAAATGATTGGGGGAGAAGTCTGAGGGAAGAAACAAATATATACAATTTCAGAGCAGCATTACCTTATTTTCTGCACTGACGTTATCTTCTTCTGCTCCACCTGCTCGGGAAGCTGCTGGAATCTTTTTGATTACTTTATGAGGTTTAGAAGGTCCGCCTATGAAACCCAAAAAACAAACTTAATGTAGCTCCATTTCTGAAGCGATGTAGCAAAATCAGGGTTATTATTGTTCACTAAAACCATGAAAATAATGATTGAATTAAAATAAAATATAAACAAAATGTGTTGATTCATCTAGTTTCTTTAGTTTAATTAATAAAATAATTGAGAAAATTAAAAAACTACTACTTTATTTAAAAACTAATATTGCTACATTACTATTAATATAAATATAAACTATTTTTGTGTGATTTTAAGATTTTTTTAGGAAAAGGTCCTTGACCTGTGACACAGAAAAGGCAATCTAATTCAAAATATTAACAATAGTACATCAATGACACAATAACGCTGAGCAAATCTTAACATGTCATCTTACGGTTTACTTGCACGTACCTGCCAGAGCAGCTGAAGTGACCAGCTCGGCTTGGCTGCAGCGTGGGTTGACGATGTGCTCCTGTACGAGGAAACGTGCAATTTCTACCACCGTGTCAAAAGAGCGCTTCAGGATCTTCTGGGCCCAGTCACAGATAAGTTCACAGGCTGCTTCGGTGACCTCTTGCTTGTAGGTTTGCACCAGTTCTGTCAGTTCAGACTGGAGGTGGCGCATTAAAATAGATACATTAACAGACAATTTAAGCAGAAACATGTTTTTCTTCTATCCAAAACATAACTGACAACCTATATCAGTGGCTTTCAACCCTGTTCCTGGATTATCATCATGTAAAATGTGAACAAGGGAACAGGGCTGAAAACCACTGGCCTATATTATTTGTGTTGTGAGAGCTATTTAGAGGAAAAAAAACAGAAAAAGTATCATACCGGATCATTTTTGAGGTCCAGGTTGGGCAGTAATGGCATGTTTAACACGGTTTTTCGACGTATCCCACTATAGCAGTATGTGCTGACAATTATGTTAAGGGACATTGAACATATACATTATGTTTTCTTAAATAAAACCATAAGGCCCGGTTTCACAAATGGGGCTTAGCTTAAGCCAAGACTAGGCATTGGTTAAATTAAGATATTTAAGCAACTTTTACAAAAATGCCTTGTAAAAAAATATGACAGGTGTGCATCTTAACACAGAACAACGACACAGACATGTTTTAAGATATATCAGAGCAAGATATTGTCATCTGAGACAGCTCAAACATGCAATTTAGTCTGGGACTAGCTTAAGTCCTGTTTGTGAAACTGGGGGTAAGACTTTTAGTTTACATTTAGTTAAATTATTGAAATGAATTTAAAGCATGATATGACATTTATTTGCCACAGTTACAAATCTTCAAACAGCTAAACGTGTTTTCATGAGATTGGTGAATCTACATTCACTCTGATGTCTTTGACTGCTCTAGATAGGGTTTTGGAAGTCATAAATGTTTGTCAACATTTTATACAATTTAAAGATAAAAGGATATTTGGACTGTCCTCTTCCACCCAGTCTTCGAGCTTTAATGTTTGGGAAGATGTCTCGGATGATTTTTCCAAAATTTGCTGCACTTAGAGGGCGGTGCTGTAAGTTGTCACAGTGCTTCCTGTTGAGATATAAAAGCCAGCGAGTAATCATTGTATTTTGTGAAAAATGGCAAACATGGACAGAAAAAAAAAGATAATTGAACCCTTTAAAGTCAATGAAAACAGCTAGTGTTTACTTGAATTATAACTCAGTCTAAGAGGCTTGTGTGCATGTCCTGCACCCCAGTCCTTACCGGTATGTCTCGTAAACATCTTGTTTAGGCAGGCAGGTGTCAGGATGTTCTTCTAAGTGGCTACGGATCCAGTTGCAGGTGTGAAGCTGGTCTGCCGTGTTGACCGAGTTCGAGTCACCACTGGTGCGCACAAAAAAAGCAATTGGCAAATATGTGTGATATGACATTTCATGTCATATTTCTAGCTAGCCTGATTAGCTGGGATTTTAAAAATCAACTTTAGCGGCATCAAATATTAATATTTTTTTTCCAGATTTGACTTTTTAGAATTGATTAATAAAAAATATATACAGATTTAAAAAGTGACTCAGGGCTGACTGAAGTATATTTGTGTGATTTTATGTACCTCTTCTCTCCTGCACCTGGACCTGAAGGTAGCTGTAGATAAAGGTAGAGCTTATCGTTGTCAGAGAAACGCTGTACATCTTCCTGAGAGGAGACATGTCACAAGAAGAAAGACAGAATAAGGGCAAGAATGTGTGCACAATAAGAAGCTGAGTATGTGAGATATTATACTATATCACAGATTATAAAATCTCAGAAGGCTAACTTTTCATGTACTTACCAAAATTTTGTCCACTTTGCCCTGCACATTTTTACTGTGAAAAGATGGAATGTGCATACATTTACATATACATCTGCATACACGCATGTATACTAACATCAAAAATAAATAGTTCTTACGTAATGTTGCTTTTAAGCTTCTGCAGCAGCATACTGGGCTCCGTCTCCCCCTCCCCAGCCGAGGCATCTGCCTTTAACTGATCTTCTGCCATGTCTCAACCACACTGGACTGACAAACTGCATTCAGAACCCTCCTGGACCTGAAGCTCTAAAACATGAGGCAGATGTTAGTATGCACAGTATGGTTGAGGATAACTTTCAATGCAACAGTGTACATTAAAAAGTTAATTAATTCTATGTTTAAAGAGATGTTTATTCTGCATGCAACCAGCACTTGGCATGTTAGATCAATGCAACTAAACGTCCAAATTAAAAGTTCTAGAGCGTTGTAGTAAGTGTTTTTAAAAAGCACACGTGTTTTACATTATTTATTTAATGTGTACAACAACTTAAAAGTATGCAGGCAATATGTTAAAACAGTCTTATAGCAAACTGCTTACTGGTAAACATTCCCTTTATCACATGTCTCTAAATGCTCATCAGTTTCGCTACAAACTGACATATTTAGGCCAGGTTTACGCGTTCAGCGACAGACTGTAAACACGAAATGAAACCACGCAAGCGCCTAATTCTCCCACGTCTAAATGCTCAAGATATTTCTCCCCATTTCAAAAATACAGCCACTCATGAAACTGTTGTCAGGTCAATCGGATAGCGACCATGCCCAAATACTGCAGGGCTGTTTTCCTGCCCCAGTCCAGACATTTCCTCATATTCAGCACACACGCGCCCAATGAAGATCTCAACATAAGAAACTGACGCATTCAGCCGGTGCATGCACGATGCCAGGAGCACATCCGATTACTTATTATCACTTTAATGCATGATTGAAGCTAATATAAGACTAGCATACATGAGACATGCACAGGTCTGGTTGATTACACCCATGTGTATCTCTTTGTGGGCGTATTGAAAGGCCAACCAACCAGAAACTAGACGAAGCCATTGGTTATTTATGACCAAAAGCTCATTTTAGCGCAAGTTAACCATATTATCGAACGCAAATGCTCATTGATAACTAGAAAATAAATCTCTACGCAGCCTAGTATATATGAGCGTGACCTAGCAGCTAATAGGCTAACGTGAGTTCGAACAGGCCGAAGAGACGTCGACTTAACGAAACCGACATAAATGGACAGCTGCTTAATAAAAATGATAACTTAGCGACATTTTTTGTTAAAAAATAACTGTAGATTTTAGTATATGTACGCACAAGCTAGCTATCGTTAATATCATTACCAAAGACTGTTGCTATAGAACTAGCTAGCCACACTTGTACGCCTCGAAAACCTTCGATTATTACGTTAAAACACCTGGCCTTTCTCATAAACTACATCCATTGTCTTTGTACAAAGTTTACCTAGTGCAATATCTCATTCAAATAGAAAAAAATAGTACCGTTTATTTTATAAACGAAAAAGAAACTACCTGAGACAAATATAGAGCAAAAATCCCCTTTCGACTTATTTTGTGATTGGACGACTGTGTTATGTCTGCCTGACTACAAAGCAAAGCTCGGCGCTAGTTGGCTGGTCTGAGTCATCCTACTCGGATACAGAATGAAGAAGCGATTTGATTGGTTGATGGTTTTATGCGAGTAAAAAAAAGAGAATCCTTTAATATTCTGTCAGGCAGCTATCATATTTGTGTATGTTTTCATAAAACACAAACGACACTTAATGGCCTAACAGTAATGAGAACTTTCTTAAAATGTAGAAAATTCATACTATATGTTTGTATGGTGGTATTAATACAACAATTTAAAAAATACTTCTGTAGTAATGTGAATTATTCACTGCCGAAGTCTTTACCTGGCATTTACTTTTATGCACTGAAAGAAGAAACACTTAACTGTAAAAGCAAGTACACTAAATTTACGAACACAATCATTATTACACAACCCTAGGAAAATGAAAAGAGCAACTTTTGCATTCCTTTCATTTCACTCTAGCTGTCTTAATATTACAGGAATTTATTGTGTGTTGTTTACCAAATAAAATTATTTCGAATTTGCTCACAGTTGATACTTTCCGAGCCCAATTTACTGTAATACAGTGGCATACATTTTTGGTAAATAAATATCATTGAGATGTTAAGTACAATCTATTTACGCTTTTGTATTCCCCTAAAAGCAATTATTACAATTACAATAAAACATTCATGCATCCTAATATAATAATAATAACTCACGGATATGAAAACTTTCATATTTATAAGTGCCAACAAAACCATTTTATCTGTATGTCAGGAAGACTTCCCGAATTCTTATAAATCTCTAAAACATATTAAAATAACGGTAATTTGTTTTATTTAAAGAAGAAAAAGTTTTTGAAAACGTGCGCTGCAAAAATCTATTCGAGACTTTTATTTTGACATCTATGTCGCTTGGCTCGAGAGGAAAAGGAAGTCGCGCATGTTCTACACAAGTTTGACCCTTGTGGATGTAGAATTTTTGATTGTCACAAATTATTTCGTTATTATAGTTACATGTACCTCTAAGCGTCGCAGCTATAATTCAGGTAGGTGAAATGCTACTGTATAATGAGAGACCCGTACAAAAGCCTTAAGTACAATCCTTTAAAAACTTGGTTGTAAAGCCGTTCATTTCAAGCTGTGAGTGGAAAATATAACGTTATCTTCTCATTTTACCATAGAAATGCAGAACATATATTAATTCAAGTATAGACTTCAAATACAATTTATAGATAGTCTGCAGCCTCTAAGTGACCTTGTTTTAATTGTCCACAGCAGCATGAGACTGACAACGTTGCTTTCGATGGCAGCAAAAGCTGCATTTCCACACGATTATCGTTATGGCACAAACAGACCGTGGACGTTCGCAGCTCAGCGGCTCAATCCACCAGGCAAGAAAAGAAGAAAGGTGTTTGTTGAACCTATTGCCAACGAGGATTGGCACGTCCTGAGAGGAGACACAGTAAGTGATCATTTCTGTCTTTTAAAGTGAGTGAAGTGACTTGTGGCCCATACTTGGAATTTTTTTCTCTGCATTTGAACTTAAAATTGATAAATCATAGTAAATAATACAATCATTTGGATAAAAATATATACATGCCTGGGATGAGGTTCCTATTATTATATCTGGGCCTCATTGCATGTTTTGTATTATATAACAATGTATATTTATAAACAATAGCATTGAAATATGATTCAAATTAGGTGGAGATTTTGTCTGGAAAGGACAAAGGAAAGCAGGGCAAAGTTGCTCAGGTGATCCGACGTCGAAACTGGGTCATCCTTGAGGGCCTGAACACGGTAGGAGTAAAATATTCTACCAGGATTTAGTAACAATATTACTTTTAGTAATCATTTTATTGCATAGCAGCACTTTTAATAGTTTTAAACACTCTTCTCCAGCATTTCAGGTATATTGGCAGATCTGGAGATTACCGGGGTACTTACATTGCCAGTGAAGCCCCTCTGCTGCTGAAGGATGTTACTTTAATTGACCCTACTGACAGGTGAGCATATAACAAATACAGAAATACATGTAACAATGCAATGCACCTGCCTCTTAATATATGTGTTTGTGTCTAATGCTTTTTAGGAAGCCCACAGATATTGAGTGGAGATACACTGAAGAGGGCGAGCGAGTGCGTGTTTCTGTCAGGACAGGGCGCATTATTCCCAAACCCGTCTATCAGAGAAAAGATGGCATTATTCCCCAGCAGTGGAAAGGTGCTGATTCTGAAAGCTCAAAAACAATGCATTGAGTTTTAGATGTTTCAATTTGGCTCGGTTATCAGACGTCTGAGAGTGTTTATGTACCTTGCAGATGGACCCAAAGACACATCGCCAGAAGACACCCTTCAGAAAACATACACACCATCTTTGAAAACTCTACAGGAAGAAGTTATGGAGAAATTGAACATTCAAGAAGATAGAAGGCCTCGTAAAAGCTACTGGTATTGAGTTACCACAGAGACTGTGTATTGAGTGTGTATTTGAGCTTAACAACATTAGCAAGATAATTTATCATGGAGAAAATATTGTATGTGTTCTGCAGACTTTTGTTAATAAACCCAAACAAATGTTTTACAGGGTTTCTTTGCTTTTGTTACACAAATGCATGCTACCAGCTGGTTCACATGGCTTATTTTCTGTCCAAATGTACATTAGCATTCAAAAGGTTAGGGTCTGTAAGATTTTATTTATTTTTTAAATCAATACTTGGCAAGAATGTGTTAAATTGATTGAAAAAGAGAGACATTTGTAATGTTACAAGTCATTTCTATTTCAAAAAAATGCATTTAAACACTTCAAAAAATCCTGAAAAAGCGGGAAAATTTTTCCACAAAAATATTAAAGTAGTCATACAAAGCCAATTTTCCAAAAGCAAATATGATTCTTTAGAGTCTCAATGGAAAGTTGGTAATATAGTTTGTTTTAAAATTTCTCAAAGATAGTGTAAAACAACACTTATTTTCCCCTGTCAAAAACAGCTCTTTAGAAACCACTCTGTGTACTTCCCCTTTAAATCTTCACGAGCTACAAGTCGCTTTTTTGGAAAAATGTCACCAAGGGGGTCTGAAAAGTCGCTAAGTTGGCAACACTGCACTCAGGGTGGGTCTGAGGTAAGAGGTCAGTCTGTGTGACACGCTGCTGTCAATCAACTATTGTGGGAGTGGCCTCACACTGACATGCATTTGAGAATGGCTTGAAAAAAAAACAGTGGTGGATCTTTATCATTGCAGGGTGGTTGTGTGCACACACATTTCAGTCCAAACAGCTTGAAAAAGTGCATGCGGCACCGGATGACCCCTTTAAACAAAACCGTTTTTAACATTGATGTTTAAAAGAAGGCTTTCTGAAGGATAATGTGAAACTTAAGACTGGAGTAATGACTTCTGAAATATCAACTGTTTTGTATTCAAATCATTTAACAATATTACTGTATTTCTGAAATATATTTAGCCTTGGTGAGCGCAAGATAATTCTTTCAAAAACTTAAACAAATATTACCAACCCCACTCAGTATTCTGCCTAAGCAATAACCTTTACTGAACAAGTTGTAGACTCTTCTAAACAACTTATAAAAGGTCCTAATTATATTTTTAATTATAGTTTTTTTGCAAATGTGTTGCAAACTGATGTCTTAACTATAAACAAAACAACTGCAACTTAAAAACTAGCATCTTTGTCCTAGCAACAATGAAATATGTTTATCTATTTGTCTAACAAATCCCAGTTTCCTTATGATAAAATATAATGAAAAATACATAATGTGAAGGAATTCGATATAGACCAGAGCTTCTCGAGTTGACCTATGGGTCAGTTATGCGGGTTTTTTTTAATTGTTTTTGCAAGACTATCATTCAAAAAAAACATTATTGTTGATCAGTTTATTAAATCATTTGGTCACGGTTAAATATTTGGTGAGATTCCACTCCAGTCCAGTTGGTGTCAGTGTCGCGGAATCCTGTGAAGCGGTGCAGAGGATGTTGAGGATAAACTTCACGATGGTGGAAGAAAAAAAATGTTTATGGGTCTAATGGTTAGAGAGGAACGGTTTATGGTTATTTACAGTTATCGCTTGTTTGTTTAGACGAACATATTTCTGTTTTATTCTCGTTTTGCAAGGAGAATATTCATTTTAAAAACTGCATTTCCAATGCAAGCACTGTTCTTACAGCAAGCGTTAATTTTTCTGGAGTAGAATTTGTCATCGATGTAGAGATCTGACATTTATTAGATAATTACGCGCAATTTTTGGCCAAATAAACCTGGGAGTAGGGAAAGATATGAGATCTTTGATGAAAGTGATGCAAAAGTAGCTGGTCAGCGATTCTTGTGTGTGCTTCACTCTCTTATGAACTGAACGGATCTGGTCTGAGCGGTGGAGATGTCTCTGGTAGCGTACGACAGCAGCGACGACAGTGATCGCGATGACTCGCCCGCTTCACCTCCTCGCCCCGCGGGTAAGAGCGGCGGACTCTTCGCGTCTCTGCCCCCGCCGAAAACCTCGAATCAAACATCAGCTCCTCAGCCTAAGAGGATGACTATGGATCTGCCCAAACCCAAGAAACGCACAGAACCTGTTAAAATCACCGTTCCTGAAATAAAACCAGCAGACGTGAGTTTTACAGATCCATTAATACCCATTCCCCAATCACTTCACTGAAACTGTTTCTGACTGATGGTGTTTTTTTGGTCTAGTCTGACTCTGATGATGACGAGCCCGTCCGAAAGAAATCAGCTCCTCAGGTAACGTTATGGATATATATATTTCAGAGTCTATTTGTTTTTTTCCTCTCTTCACCAAAACAGTTGTAATTTAATTGTATATGAATATTTTAAATTAAATGAATATTTCCCTTTTTTGGCACCTTAAACTAAACCAGCTAACTTGTATAAAAAATAGTTCACTCCAAAATCATCATTCTGTCATCATTTACTAACCCTCAAGTACTTCCAAATCTGTATGAATTTTTTTTTTCTGCCAAACACAAAGGAAGAAATTTACATGTATATATTCATAGTATTCGCTATTCCTAAATATATACATGCATGTGTGTATTTATTTATGCATCAGTATATACATACAGTACACTGATATATGTTTTGTAAACAAAACTTTTATTTTAGATGTAATTAATATTTTGGAAGCACTAAGAGAATCGTAACAAGCAAATCTTTCTGCTCTCATACTGCTCAAATATTTGTAAGCGTATTTTGTATTAGACTAAATATGTTTGAATTAATATGTTAATGAGCTGTTTGTTGTGGCAGCAAAAAAAAAAAAAAAAATTAATGACATATTAAAAGACAAACTACTTTCAACCCGAATACTAATCGGTTGTTTTACATTTTTTTAAATCCTAGGTTTTGCACCAGTAAGATTTTTTACTCAAACAACAAAATTGAATATATTTTAATATGTACAAGGCAGAATAAGCATTATGTTTGAGTTTTTGATATAAATATTGTGTTACATTGAATGACAATGCAACATTATTTCAACCAAATCTTGACATTTCATTCTCCAAAAACGTATTTAAAACCTTCAAAGTAGACATTTTACTTGAATTTAATGTGCTTTCTACTGACATAAAATCACTTTAGTGAATTTCTTTTGATGCTGCCACGATTTTGACCCATGTATGAATGGTCTGGGTGTATTTATGTCATACTGAATAAGAATATTTTCTCCATATTCTTCCAGGGAGGTGGAGGTCTCTCCTCTCTCCTGCCCCAGCCTAAGAATCTGGTGGTGAAGGTGACCGAGCGACCCCTGCTGCCGCACACCCTAACCAAACGCCCCGGCTCGGACAAGCCGAAGACAACCCCAGCAAAGTCACAGGGTCTTTCTGGAAGCAGCCCGTCCCCGTCTGCCATCAAAGCGGCTGCCAAGTCAGCAGCGCTGCAGCTAGCCAAACAAATGGCCGCGGATGAAGAGGGAAGTGACGATGAACTCGCTCCAGAGAACTACTTTTCCCTTCCGGAAAGCTCAGCACAGCCTGTCATGTCTCAGATCCCTCCGTCTCAGCAGTACGTTCCCTCGCTGCACCCTCCACCCGGTGTGGAGGACGCCCCGCTGGACTTTGTACCTAACACAGACAGTTACAGCAGGTCAGCCGGAGCCATGCAAGACTATGAGAGCGAAGAATATCAGCATCAGTATCCAGGAAATCCACTGCCAGAGACTTCTCCACAGGTATAACCTCTCGTTGTGAATAAGCTTCATACACCAGTGTATTGCTTGTCATGTCAGCAGCTGATGTTTTATGCATATGTTTGGTAGGATTACTATGGTGAAGGATGTTACCAAGACTCGAACCCTGCGGCTGCTGATGAGCAAGAAGATTCAGGATCCTCTTCATTGTTCAATGATGAAGCAGTGAGTTGTTTCTGTATTTATATAGATTTCCATATTTTTCAAACTGAAATATGACCCACACAATCAGCTGTCATATGTGGAAAAATTACTTCTCATTACTACATTACTACTATTCTACTCATAGACGTAAATATTAGTATTGTCATTTTATTATTATACTTTAAAATAAAATAATCGTTATTATGGATATTTTTAATTTCTAATTTAAATTAGTTTCATTTAATAATTATATTTTTTTATTATAGCAATAACATGTTTTAGTAACATGTACTTTAATAAATAAAAAATACATTATGATAATAGTAATAATAATAATCATGTTTTTACATTATAATTAGATTATTTTATTATACAGCACAAATGCAATTTTTTTATGTATTGCATTTTTATTGTACAATATAGTAATATTGCAATGGTAATATATTTCTCATAACATATATTTCTTTGTTATATATGAATTTATTTTGTGTAATTTTAGTAAGAAAAAAATTAAATATGATTTATTGTAGATTATAATATTTGTAAATATAATTTTTTTTGAAATAGTGACTTATTTTTTGTAATTTAAATACATTTTAATTAAAAAAATTTTTTTATTAAATGTATATTTTTTGTCTTTTAGTACATTAGTAAATATAGTGTAATAGTAATATATCTCTTAATTTCATTATTGTAATTTAAATAATAAAATATTTAACTATTAATAATAATAATTATTGTTATTATTGTTGTAACATCATATTGATTGGTGAAATTTTGTCCTTAGCTGATCAGGTTCTTTTTACACCATAACTCTAAATATTACTCTTATCTTTAGATGATGCTTCATTTCATACAGATTATTAAGATATAATAATAATAATAATATAATTATAATAATAAGTATATAATTTTGAAAGAAAAAGGTGTAAAATAAAGTATAGCAAAAAAACTAACTAAAAAAATGCTTTCTAGTGCTTCCCAACATCATGACAGCACGTTTTGTCACAAGTGAGTCTTGGATGTTCAAGATTCAATTAAACTTTTTTTTTTTTGTATTCCAGTTTCAGCGGCTACAGGGCAAGCGGAATCGCGGAAGAGAAGAAATCAAGTTCTTGGAGATCAAAGGAGACGATCAGCTGAGCGGAAATAAGCAATGGATGACAAAGAACATGACGGCGGAGGCAGAGCCCCGCAAGTCCTTCAGCAAGGTGAGCCCTTCAAGAGTTTTCTGATGACCGTTTGTTTGAAGGAGATAAATGAAAGAAAAAGTTTGACATTTCCATCTCATTTGCAGAAAAAAGGAGACCAGCCAACGGGTCAACAGAGACGCAAACACCAAATCACATATCTGATTCACCAGGCCAAGGAACGCGAGCTGGAACTCAAGAACAGCTGGGCTGAAAACAAGTTAACTCGACGACAAACGCAAGCCAAGTATGGATTCTAATGGGCTGGATATCAAGATGTTGCGCACACCTCTACCTTATGTCAAGCAGATTTTGTCAGAGACTGCAGCCAATACAGAAGTGTCATCTTTTTGCCAGCTTTCAGAGATGTAATACCAGTTTGTGTCGTTTCAGAAAGACTTTAAAGCATTGGTTGCTATTATAATGTTTAAGATGTCTGCCTAATATTATCTTTTCAGTTGAACTACATTGGGTTTTGGGTCACTTGTAACATAATAGTAGCTCTTTTAGGTTGATATGATTTATATGTTTATTGAGTGATTGGGATGTCTTGACTTGGGAAGGTCTCGTCTTCCACACTGCCCTCGTGAGCAGTGGCATAGAGAAAAATGTGAAAGAAACTGGAAACACTTTACAATAAGTTTGTTGGCATTAGTTAATGAGATTTTTTTAGATATAGACAGCGTTTGATAATTTTGGTCAGTGTTCCTTAAGAAATATTGTTTATTGTTAGTTCAAAATGAATTAAATCAATATCACATGTTTATGCATACGATCTTATTATAAAGTGTTGCAACAAAAACCTTGTAAAAAGTGTTTGCGTGAATCTTCCCATCTTTTAGCTGCTTGTTTTCATGAATGTTAATTCCTAATTGTAGATTCATGAATAAAGTATAACAATCTCAGTGTAGAAAATATGCTAGTTTTCATTTTGTGTGTAAAAACATTTTATGTGTAAAATAGTTCACTGCCAGAAATAAAAAATATGTAAACCGGTGCAAAATACATTTTCTTTACAATTTAATTTGACGTTTACATGATTTTAACTGAGTTACGGAAGATTAGAAAATTTATGTAAAAAGGCTTAAAATGTAGAAATAAGTTAAAGTTACGAAACATTAAATTGAACAATTATTTAACGTTAATTTCTGAATTAATTTGGGTGTTTTAATTAACTTCAAAAAGTGGAAAAAATCGATCACTTGAAAATCAAATAAGAGGGATTTTTAGCCTCTTAAAATAAATTGGACTAGTAGTCAATTAAACCAATTCATTTCTGGGGAATGGAAAATGGAAAACTTGTACAGTAGAACTCTGGAGAGAAAAAAAAAATAGGCCATGGTCAGCTATGATCAACTCTATCGAATTAAAGGTGGAAAAGACCAGGATGTCTCTTGATTCGTAACAGGGCACCGTGGGTCCGTGGACCCTGCATTTGGAGCACCCTTTCAAGACTGAATAACCATGTTCAAACAATAGAAAATAATATTTTGTCATATCACACAACAAACGGTAACAAGATGACCCAGTAAAAATTGCAGTGATGTTTTGTATGTTCTAGAAGGAATTAGGTTACTAGGTGATTTAGATTACTTGAAATAAGAATAAAAATGTATTTAAAATGATGGATTATTATACAAAGCACATGATTTTGTTAATAAATAAAAAATATAAACAAAGCTTTTTCAATCTTCAAAATAATGTACTTTGCATTATAGGAAATATAGTTCATAAAAATGTATAAATAAATACATCATTTTGTATTATTTTTAAATACACAATTAAACTTATATTTTAATTAAATTATACATTCTAAGAATGTCATACTGCTGTTTAACAAGTGAAAGGCCAATGTGTTTGGTACTTGATGCACATTACTTTCAACGTTTTGACTCTATGTGGACGTTTTGCAAAAAACGCATTTCGGGAGGATTCGCTGGACGTTCTAATCCCGCATGGCTGGTAGCTCATGCCCTAATCATTACCCCGCCAAGACGCATCCAATCACAGTTTTTTCTTTCACCATAAAAACAC
>JAUCNO010000353.1:15382914-15402628 GCA_032353835.1 Enteromius viviparus
ATTGGGGGGTGGGGCTGGGGTGGCAATGAAGTCATTTTATTGGTCGATGCCTCACCAATGAACAACGCCAGCCACCTTCAAGTTCCCGATAGTTATTATTTCAGACAGTTGTCATTTAGATCATGTATAAATCTCAGTTTCAAAAAAACTGATGGTGCAGGGTCACATATAAATGGTGCATAAAATCACTAATATCATTTAATAATCTGCATTCCAGTTTAAGATTCTTACTGAATCAGTTCATTCGGTGGAAAAGCAGTTAAACTGTTCAAACAAAGTAGCCTTATTTTCTGTGCTCTGAACGTAATTGATATTGTTGGTTGCTATTTTCCAGGCTGGTTTAGCCAACTGTGAACAGAACGCTCGACTTTCAGCTAAACATTTGTATACATATTTTTCAGCTACTTTTGTTAAACGGTTGGAAAATATTTTAGTTAATATTTTAGTTTCATTAGTTTTATTGTTTTTTATACATCAGTATAAACATAGCATTGTTATTTATTTGGACAGAACCAGCCAATGAATTGTGAGATTTTGTAATCGATGACCTCACTATACAGGGCAGCTCGCGCCATTTCGGTGGTGGAGGTGGTTGTCGTTTTTTTATTTAAACGAAAAGCTGCACTTTTACTGATATATAAAAACCAGTAAAACTGACGATATTTTATGAAAATATTTTCCAAGCGTTTTAAAAAATAGCTGATACATATGCAAACTCATGTTTGCATTGTGGCTGGCGTTGTTCATTGGCGAGGCATCGAATAATAAAATGACTCAATTCCTACTCCAGCCCCGCCCCCGACTCTGCGCTCTCAAGTTTGCATTTACAAGTGCACAAGTGAGTTTTGCTAAAAGAGTAGCAAAACTCAGAGCGCTGGGATTTGAGGTTGTACTGCCAGATCTGAGAGGTTGTGAGGGAAGACTTGTGGTGGTATGTGTAGTACACAATTGCACATTGTGTTTATTTGAATGACACTTTATACATTTGTAACTATTAATCTGCAACTTCAAATTCAAAACACAGGTGTCCTGAGCAATGTCTGTGTGTGCAAATCGATAGATTCGGCTTTTCACATCAGAGCTGTGAGTATAAATTTCAGCTTACAAATACAAATATTAATTTTAATATTTACATTTATATTTAAAATATAAAGTTCTCACATTCAAATGTGAGTTTTGTTACTGTTTTACCTTCATACTTTTACCAGATTTCTGCTTATCTAGTTTCTCCTTGTTTTATTTCTGTAATGTTCAGAAAATCTTGGTGCTGAACTTCCAGCGGGCATCTCAGCAGAAGAGGATGGTCTGAGGTTCCGTCATGTGCAACCTAACATATTGTTGAAGCGAAGCTCAGATGAGGAGGAAGAGGAAGAGGAGGAATTCAACCTTCCAGAGAGGAAAGTGGAGAAACGAGGTTTCTCTTTGAATCAGCTGATAGTGGGAGCTTTGGTCCTTCTCTGTGTTGGGTCATTCTTTTTCTCCGGTGAGTTTTTTATGCGACATACAAATCTAAAAAGTCACAAATCTAAATCGCACTCTGTAAATGTTCCTATAAAACCGATGTCATATGACATCACACATAACATCGGTTGTGCATAATTCATATTAAGCCGATATGAGTACATTGATAAAGTCCACTAATTCCCCATTTTCAGTGGTTGCATTCATGTTGTTATGCCTCCAGGTTCTCTGGTTGATCTGTCTGATGGTAGGTGCATAGTTTGAGCTAGGTGGCAGTATATGCTTGTGTTTGAGCTGTAGATAGGAGTTGCCCTCCAGTGCTGATGATGGTAGAGTTTGTTCCCATCACATATTCAAACATTAACAAATGAGTGGTGTAAAAAAGGTACATTTACCCGAGGGCAGTCTCTATCGTCAGCCTGTATGCGGATGCACTGCTTTATCAAGGGGCTTATCAGCTGGTTGCTTCTGCTCTTCCTTTTTAAAGATGAAGTGTATAATTTCTGGGCCACATTTTGTCAAACACTCTTCCAACATGCAGGGAGCTTCCCTAACTGCTCAAACAAACAGATTGCAGTTTGGTGTCACTTGGGACAAGAAATTACACACTTCATCCTTTTTCAGTTGTTTAGTAGTGGCTGCCTCACCCTGAAATGGCGTAATGCTGAGATTCAGCTGACATAAAGTGTTTGTAGAGACTGCCAGGGTTCCTAAATTTAAAATGAGCTTGTTTACAATTTTGTGTTTATAAAAAAAAAGTTTGGTGTCAATAAGATTTTTTTTTTAGGTCTCTTTCTAAAGTGTTTATTTGATGAAAAATAAAGTAATAACTACTATTGTAACATATTATTATTGGAAAATAGGTTAAATATTATTCTACTTAAAATAATTTTCTATAATGTTTAAAAAAGTAATTCTAGTGAGGGAAAAACTAAATTTTCAGTATCATTACTCCGACATGATCCTTCAGAATTGATCTGATATGCTGATTTGGTGCTCAAGGAACATTTCTTGTAATTTATACACATTTGTGCTGCTTTATATTTTTGTGAGGAAAAAATCTGGATTGTTTGATCGTGAAAAGTTTAAATGTTTAAAAGATCAGAATTTGAAGTAGAATATTTTTGTAATGTTTTAAAGACCTTTATGGTAACTTTTGATTAATAAATGAATACTTACACAATAAATGCATTCATTTCTTTCTTTCAAAAACAAAAAAAGGATCTTACCGACCCCAAACTTTTCAGTGTGTTACAGAAAGCCCTGGTTTATATATCCAGACAAAACATGCCTGTGTGACCGCCGTTGCATAAACTACTGACGTTTACTTGCTTTTCTGACACTAACAGTTTTGTAATTCATTTAATCTTATCTGTGAAACAGATCTAATCCATATTCTCTCCCACAGATGATTTCGATGGTACAGAATTAAGCGACCAGGTTTGTGAGTTGCTTTATTTTTTGTGCTGTCTCCATTTCATTATTGACATGTCCCAAGTTAATTCACCTCTGACTTGTTTGTCTGTTTCTAGGAGCTTCTTGACAAACTTGCTCAAGAGAATAAACAAATAAATATATTAGAGGCTCAGATTGAGGTTAGTCCAGAGTTTCTCTATTTTGTAACTTTACTAATGCAAGGAGATTTCATGGCATATGGCTAATGAAAACTTAATTTACAAAGGTTCTGTGTGAATGCAGTTGTCCCATTACATGGCGTTGTTGCAATGTCTATAGCTAATTATTTTCAGATGTTGAACTCTTATATGGTCTTTGTCATTGATCAGTCGCAGAAAGAAGAGTTGGACCGGGCTCTGAAAATGGTGGCAGATAAGCATATCACTGAGAAGGGAGCACTGGAAAATGAGAACACTAATTTGAAAGAACAACTGTCTGATCTGCCTGGTTTAAAAGAAGAACTACAGACGCTGAGGGCGAGAGTTGCTGAGCTCACGAAGCTTACCGGTATGATGAGAGAGTGGGATTGGCACATGAACAGTATTTGAATTTTAAAACTCAGCGTCTAGATTTGGATGTATTTGGATAGGGTATGTACATTTAACAGCCAAAAGATTGAACAAAATGAGAATGAAGTTGTTTGCTTTTACCCTACTGTTCAAGAGTTTGTGGTCTATTCAGCAAGGACACCTATAATTCTCCAAATTATTATTTTTATTTTTAATAAATGCTTTTCTTTTTAACTTTTATATTAGTCAAAGAATCCTGAAAAATGTATCATAGTTTTACAAAAATATCACAAAAATGTGAAGCTGAATACTGAAGTAAGGGCTGCTGAAAATTCACCTTTGACAATACAGGAATAAATTAATACATTTTCTTTTACATAGAAAGCAGTTATTTTAATTACTGCTTTTACTGTATTACTGATAAAATAAATGCAGCGCTAATGAGCATGAGATTTTTTTGAAAACCATAAATATATATATATATAAATCTGACCAATCACAATTTTTTTTAATGGTAGTGTATAGTTATACACAAAATTATTAATAAAGAAAAACCTAATTAATTAACCTACGAACTGGCAATGAGCTGAATGAGCCAGTGTTGGATATTTCATTTAATAATTGCTAATGGCTTTTATTTTTAGATTTTAGATTTAAATGTACATTTTTGTGATATAACACTGACTGGAAGTTTATCTATAAAACACTAATAATTTAATAAAAATGTTGTAATTATGTAATGTGTATGTTTTTTTTTTTTTTTTTTAAACTTTTTTTTTTTTTTTACATCCCTACATCTGTTGAAAGCTGAAATGTGAAATTATATGTATATGCAGTGTATTCTACAATTTCTGTTTTTTCTTTAGTTCAAGAAGATCTTCCACAACATCTCTCTGACTATGGCTCACCTTCCACTGGCGAGTCTAGTCCAGAAGTCACTGAGAAACACTGGGATAAGAAAGAAGAACTTGAGCGTCAGAAAACTCTTTTGGAAGAAAGCCGGAAGAGGCTGGAGGGAATGAAGAAACAGGACTGGAACAAGCAGGGTTTGAGGGAGAGCTTGGTGGAGATGCAGAAGAGACTCTCGAAACAGGTGGATCAGCTGGGCAAGCGTGAAGACTGGAAGAGGAAACACCAAGAGCACAAAGGAGAAAAGAAGGAATGGGGCAGAAAAAAAGAACACGACAGCCGCTGGAAAAAGGATGAGGCGGAAAGGGGAAAAGAGTGGAAGCATGGTAAAGACAAACAGAAAGACCATCTCAAGAAGTACAAAGAAGAGTGGGACCACAAGAGGGATGAGAGAAGGCAAGAGAGAGAAAGGAGACAGAAGAAAGGATCTTGGGAGGCCAAAGTTTCCAAGCATCATCACCACCATCATCATCATCATGAGCAGGTAGACTTCTGGAAACACCAAGAAGAGAAGCTCAGGAGAAACCGACATCCTGCCGAAGGCTGCCATGGAGTGTCCAACTGCGCCGATGCAGAAGGACTTGCTCCAGTAAAGCTTTCAGAGTTTCAGGAGCTTCTAGAGGTCTACCTAACCAAACTAGATGGCGTCCCACAGAATAGCAAGGAGTCTCTTAGCCGCCTCACCGCCCAGTTCTTCAGCGGTGGCGTTTTTGCCCACGACAGGATGCTCTTCAGCGAGTTCGCCGAGGATGTCGCGGATATCCTGGAAGATCTGGCAGATGGTTTAGAAGACAAACAGCATGACAGTGATTCCCTCGAAGAAGAGATGGAGGAGTTTGAGAAAGAGGCTCTGCTACAGTTTGCCGCCCCATTGGCATAATTGGTGCTGCCTCCCACCACAGAAACTCGGTTGAATGGATAAAAAAACAAGTGAAGGAAAGCAAAAAGAAACAATCTTACCTGTTACTTTCCCTGGTCTTTACGGACTGTAGATGTAGTTTAATGCCTTGTGTGTGAGGAGTTTCTCCCTTTGGGGTCTTGTCTTTAGTGAAGTCCCACGTGTGTGTTGGGTGTTTTGCTGTAACCTACCTCTGTTAGTCCTGTTCTTCAACGCCAAAACCTTTGACTCTTGCTTGCTGTGTAAAGTGTCATCATCTTAAGCATTAAGCGTCACCACAAGAGTGAAACTGCTTTACTTGTAGATGGATCAATCACCTAGTAGATAAAGAGTTGTGAACGAGATTAACACAAAACTGGGTAAGTGCAATGAGATCGATGGAGAATGTCCGTTTATGGTTGTCTGAACGCCCAAAAAAACGATGTAGAATGTCAGAACAGATTTTTTTTAATTTAATTTTTATTATAAATCCTGGTTTCTTTGCACTTACCCTATGATTTATGCTTACTAAGCTGGCGTCAAACTGGTTTCATTTTAAGTTTTGTTTTCGCCAGAGGTTTTAGAGGGCATTGTAAGCATTTGGGTTTTTGTTTTTTTCAGTTTCTACCCCAACTGAAGTTCTGCTCACACTTAATGTAAAGTACGAAAGGTAAAATCTTTAAATGTTTTTTTTTGTTCACTAAGAATTTGATATGTTATTCTTATGTGCCTTTACTAGTGAGCACAGAATGCTGGTACTGGAATCAACTCAAAACCACGTTGAATGAAAACCGAACGTTTCAGCAATGGTTTTGTTTGCACTGTGGTGATGTGGACATTTATTTATATTCTCTTTCTATCTTAGGAAAACAGCCATTGTAGTAAATCATCAGTATCATTTGATTACAGCTGTGCTATTGTTTTGTTGCACTCTTTTGGGATGAAAACGTAGCCCTTTTCTTGTCTAATTTGTAAATACGAAGAAAAAGTAATTTAATTAAACTCATAATTTAAGTTATAATATGGCACAATGATATTTAATATGAAAGACAATTTAATACCATTTCAAAAGAAAGGTAATACAAGACCAAATGCCACAATGTATCAATATGAACAATTTTTTGATGATTATTAAAATGATGTACCATTGCCATGAGATTAACTCTTTGAGATTTATTTTCCAAATGACATATCAGAGATCAGTGATTCCTTCAGGCTGTCTAGTCTCATATTTTAGTTTCACATTCTGTATAAAAGCACATAAAGTACTGACCTCTAAAACCAAACTGTAGGAGACATAGTAGTGAGGTCTTTGTATTTATTCCAGCGTGTCAGTTGATGCTGAGCAAGCTTTGACAGCGTTATCAGATGAAGTTTTCCTGATGAAAGATGTTTGCATTGACAACATTTGGGAAACCTGATAGGTGTAGAGTAATCAACCTTCATGTGTTAGGTTATGCTCTGAAATAATCACAAACAAATATAAATAGTACATTTTCTCAGAACCCGAGAGCCACAATGCGGGGTTAATGCCATTAATGTGCCGGATATATGCCATATTTACCCCCTGGATTACTATAAATGCATTGTGCGTGTGTGTTTTTGTGAAAGAGAGTGTAAACTACTGCTATGGAAACACTGAAGCAGGAGATAAGAACATCATGACTTGTGAAATGGAGCAGTGGGTGTGATTTTGGTTTTCCGCTGAGTTTGACCGTGAGATGAAGAGAATATAAGGTGAGATGCTGTCATTTACTCAGCACTCAGAACATCATTCCTTTGCTCAGGTAAGCACATGATGTTACTCAGTTTTCTAGTAATTCTCATTTTTGGTTTGCACTGCATGTACCTTTTTCTCTTAGTTCAGTGTTATTTTCTTGCATACATTTTTTTTCCATTCAGTGCAAATCACTGATCACATGTGTTCTTGGTATTACTGTGTGGAAAAAGAAATAAATATGTACATAGATTTGGAGCATGATGATTAAAAGTAAATGGTTCAGAATCATTTCTGGGTGAAATACGTTTATACCGTAAAATGGGTATTTGACCCCTGAAAGTACTAACCTGTTAAATGCTTTTTTGTCTTCTAGTCATTTAACTATCCCACTCCCAAAGTCATGGAATCTGCCATTAACACTCTCGTCTCCGAGTTTAAGACCTACGCTGGGAAAGATGGCTCAGCGAACACTCTGAGCAAAGAAGAGTTTCAGAGCCTGGTCACATCCCAGCTACCAAACTTGGTAAAGGTAAGTCTTTTGAGTTATTACAGTTATCCAATGGTTTGTCAGCTTCATATTTATATTCCGCAATTTAGGCCAACATGCTTCAATATAAAGGTCAATTTAGACTAATTTAGTTGTTTACAAAAGCATCTGCTTTAACGAATAAGGAATCTATAAAAAAAAAAAGTATGTAATTTTAAGAACTTTTTTTTAAATCCCCACAGAACCATAAAACCAACTCAAAATGGTTCTTAATAAGAAGAGGCGTATCAGCTGACTCTCAGGTGCTGCTAAGAACCTCTATTTTTAAGAGCTTATAGCTACAATGAATGCTTGTCTTCTACAGCATGCTAAATGATATTATAGTCCCTAACAACAGGTTGACATGCAAGCTGTGACACTTGAATTAATTTGAGTATTTTCTTTTATCTGTTAGCTTTAATAAAATAAAATTTAAGGACTGTTTTAATAAATAAAGGCAATCTTTTCCAATGCTTATTTAGTATTGTGTTATAACCCAAATGGATGACTGCTGAATTTTACCATTTAATTATTTGATATCATTATTTTACATTTGTATTGCATTTAACTACGTCATTTAAATAACTAAATTAAAGATCATTTTATTAAATAATAAATAACGGCCTTGTTTACACTGTTCGATTCGCACTAATTACATTACAGATAGTAGTTATTAAATACCATGAATGCATAAATCATGGCCTTATTTACAGTGTTTGTTTAGTAGACTGTTCTGTTTCTGTGGAGAATGAATCCAAAAGGATAAGAGCAGCATTGCAGAGGTCTGGTGTGAGTTATTAGTTAACCACATCCCAGTCTTCTGAAGAATTCCTTGTGAGTCACGTGTTTGTGATTTTGGTAGAGGAAATTACACAAATCCTTCCTACGCTAAAACTCTAGTCAAAGACTGACCTGCTAGAGAGTATGAAAACAAACTGGCTGCTTTCAGCATGTTTACATCCAAACCAGATCACTAAGGCTGGATGCAATCGAAAAATGCCACATCAGAGCATTTTCTGTTTGGCTCATCCAGAACAGGAACCCCCCCACTTCCAAACTAATAGGTCAGCAGAAAAGAATGCGCAGTACCAGTAAAAGCCACTAGATGGAGACGCTATCATTGCAAGTGCATCATCGCAAATGCCTGTCCATCTTGTCTTCTCCCACAGAATGCCTCTGACCCAGCCACCATTGATCAGCTCATGAAGTCACTGGACGAGAATAACGACGGAGAGCTGACGTTCCTGGAGTTCTGGCAGCTGATTGGCAGTGTGGCGAACCAACATGGTGGCTTTAGCCAATAAAGAAACCTGAAATATTAGCCCACTTGAAGAAAATCACTTTTTTAATTTTACCTTGTGACTGTTTTATGTAATTATAACATTGCGCAGTTAATGATTGTCCAATGCAGGTGACGGCAAATAAAATAAAGCGCTGTTTTATTCTCAAGGTAATCATGCCTCTTTATTGACCATGTCATATAAGATTCTCTGCACACCCTCCTCAATCTCTACCATTCTTTTGTGTAGACAATATAACACATCTGATTTAATAGCGTCATTTTATGGTAACCCTACACCACCCTGAGGCCTTCAACTATCCGATTGCACAGCGGCTTAGTTTTAGATCTTAACAATTTCAGCTCCAGACAGCAGTCAGTTACGAGACATCCTTATTGACATAATCAGTCTCTCACACAATACGAAGTAGGTGCCGCCAGTTGCTTTGCTTACAGGTGTGTGTCTTGGGGGAAGGGAGTTGGTCTCTTTTGGATAAAAAGGGAGATCTTATTTGCAAATACTAATATATTAAACGGAGCACAAAAATTCTGAGAAATTGCCTGAGGAACAATGGTTATCGATTGTTAAATCGCCTGAAAGATGCATTGCAATTTTCATTTTAAACCCATCATACTGGTTTGATGAGGTGGCAACAGGGGTCTGAGAGATTAAACCTTACTTAACCAGTCACAGTTTCCCTGGGGTGCCTATGCAAAAAAAAATATTTAAGATCAAGTTGTAGGTGAACTCTGTACCATAATAAGAGCTGTGGGGCACGACCATAGTCCATACAAAGTGACGCCAGTCAATACAAACCACTTTACATAGGCGGTGCCTCTTGTAAACACAGATAATCATAGTAAAGCGCGGGCACTGGGATATGATTCATTAGCCTATATGTCTCCCCTGAGGCCTGTTAAAGGCTGTCTGACGATTTATAGCAATACAAAGCATTCCTGCTTGCATGTCTCAATATTCATGTTTAGTGCATACTAGTGTCAGAATCTTACTTTTTTTTTATTTATGAGGGCCGTTATTTGCCTCCTGGAATTAATTTTCAGACTTCTTTTCTAATTGTACGTAAATATGTAAAGTGTCATTTTTTAGGACACACGTTAATGGCTTAATGAAAATTTAAAAAGCAATATCGGGTCAGTGTAGTTCATTTAGAAAATGATTGTCTCTATCTCTTTGAGGATTTGTATTCTCTCTCTCTTTGTGTGTGTTTTGGTTTATTTAATATTTTAGCTCTCAGCTAGAAATCACCAAGCATGTCACTTTATATGACTGTAATGCTTTCAAATATATAAACACTGTAACAGATAAAACAGTTTTACCCTGAGGCCTGGTTAATTTCCGACACTCGTCCAAACACTGTGCAGGTAAGGGTTAAGTTTTCCTACTTCCCACTAAAGCCCCAGACACAACTCACCGTTCACTGCCATGATTCTCAGTGGGGTTTCTGGTGTGAAACTACCCAAAGTCATGCTGTCGACTTCACAGCACTAGAAAACATTAGAAACATCTGATTGTAATCATGTCAAAACTCAAACGTCCTGTTTAAAGTAGCCAAATAAGTTCGTCCCCTAGTTCCCCTCCTCCAGGTACACGCCCTTTCGTTTGTCAGAGTCAGGGGCAAAAAAACGTTAACGAAAAAAAAAATCACGGAAGAGGCAGCGGTTCGAGTCTGACAAGTTTTTTTTTTTCTTTTGAGGTAGGGAAGAAAAGGGAAAGGAAAAAAAGAGGTTTAACTGCAGCTACTGCGAACTGTCAATCCGTGCTGTCCCCGTTTTAGGGTAAGTGCTCTAAAATACGTCTCTTTCTTCATACAGGCTTGTTTAAACACAAAACTTGGTAGTTTTGAACATGTAAGACTTTTCGTAGAGTGTCAACGCCACGTTTTAGGAACACCCTTCGACCATCCTCAGCCAGATGAATCTGAAAACATCTGCCTTTTTCGCGCACAGTTAATGCGTGTTCTTAACGAGTATAACCAAACATGCCGATTAATATACTTATGTGGTTTGACGCATTGTTAAAGGCGACGTTTTAATTAAAAAATGCATGCTGGAACAATTACATCGTTGATGAAAAACTTGTGTGGGTGATTCTGTTGAATAGCATTGATATTTTTAATCTTAAAATCTTAAATTAAATATACTCTTTTGATATAATTGTGAAGTTGACGTTATTTTAAATGCATCTTAAATTAAATATTTTTTAAGATTATTTTAAAATCTCTCTTTATATAAATAGCTAGTATATAGGCCTAATTGTGAATTAATAATAAAAGCATGCATAATATAAAACGTGTGTTATTATTATTTATAAGATAACTGGAGTAGGAGTGTACATGCTTGTAGATTATGATATTTTAAGTCTCCTGTGCCAACAGCAAATCAATCAAGTTCAAGGCAGTACGCATGCCAGAAAAGAGAGACGTTTAACAAAAAAGGGTGTTTATACACGCGTGATTTCAGGGTGAAGAAAATAAGAACTACCTCGAGACTGTTCCCCACGAGTTTTTATGCACTGGCAAAGTTGTTCCTGTGTGAATTTTTAATGGCGCACGCGAGCGGCGGGTATTGTCGTTACTGCGATAGAGCGCGCGCGTATCACGTTCGCCAGTTTGGAAACGCAAACCTTTCAATCTCTTTTGCGCATTGGAGAGAAACGGTAGAGTGGACGCTGTTAAACCCCCCTTTTTCGAGTGTGTTTGCACGGATTTATTTATTCATTTAGCCCACGAACAGAACAAGGTCGTGTCTGTTTTGGAGAGTCATTCAAGTAATGGAAGATCTCTCTTCATTACTTATTATTAACCCGTCCACGTGCTGTCTGAAGGAGTTTTGGGTTAAAGCTCGAGACTGTCTAGGGTAGCAAGTGCGGAATTGCCAGGTCAGGGGCCAAAGACGTCAATAATTCATACGACTTCATGATTGGCACTGGATAGGGTTGAGACCCAGGGTTGAAAGAGTCAATCGGATCAATGGACGGTGCCTATAGTCACTAGAAATATGATTGTGGCGACAAGGTGTGTAAGACTTGTGACAACAACACAGCATTGACTTCAACAGAGCAGCGGCCCTTTGATGTAGGGCGCATGTAGACAAAGTTTGTACGGTGGATAAGGTCTGACTGTATCTGGACTGTAGCCTACAATAGGGGCTGTGTCTCAAACCTGTACAGTATTGTGCCGCCTACCTAGACCGTCCCTTTCAGGATGTTAATTTCTGTGTACACAGGTGCTGTTGCAGTGAGTCTAGGGCTTACAATATTTTTTTTTTTATGATAACGCTGTCTAGATAGGCAGCTCAGTATATTTTAAAACACAGTCTAGAAAAAAGTCACCTACATCATATTTAAGTAGGCCAATCTTTATATTAGTTGTTTCAGGGATCTTTAGTATTCAAAAATATTATTTGTTTAGGTTACACCAACAAAAGTAAATATTAAGGGTCAAATCAGGCAAAGTGCCTAAAGGCAACAACTTTTTTTTATTTTCTCTCTGGTTAAAGGATGCGAGAACCAGATTTTTTACACAAGACTTGTTTATTCTTTAATCTAAAGTTTAAATATAATATTTGACATGTGACCCTGGACCACAAAACCAGTCTTAAGTCGTTTGGGGTATATCTGTAGCAATAAACACAAATACATTGTATGGGTTAAAATTGTTGATTTTTTTTTTTTTTTTTTTGACAAAAATCCTTAGGATAGTAATCAAGCATCATGTTCCCTGACAGTATTTAGTCAATTTCCTACCATAAATATATAAAAACATAATTTTTGATTAGTAATATGCATTGATAGGATTTTCATTTGGACAACTTTAAAGGTGATTTTCTTAGCATTAAGATTTTTCTCTACCCTCAGATTCCAGATTTTCATATAGTTGTATCTCTGTCAAATATTGCCCTATACATCCAAATCATACATCAATGGAAAGCTTATTTATTCAGCTTTCAGATCATGTAGACATCTTAATTTCTGAAAATGAACACTTATGCAGGTTTTGTTGCCAGGGTCACATATGAAGTATGAAAAAGTGGTTTCAAACTAGTTTTTCAGGCATGTATGTTATTATAGACAGCATTTTGGGGAGTTCCTTATTGGCAAGCATGTTTCCATGATGAACCTTTAACATCCCACAGAAACGTTCTACACACAATAAAGCAGAAATGGTTCTTTTGGAAATTTGTTCAGTTTAAAGTTTCTTAGAGGATCCCACAAATGGTTCGTTAGCATCACTGCAAACATTTCTGATACCCAAAAAATGTCTAGAAGCAGTGTGCTAGATTTTGAGTCAGTGTTTTACCCAAATGGCGATGTGTGCGAATATGTAGCATTCATATTCTGCAGCCTACAAGAAGCGTAATATAGCTTATTGCTGCATTGTGACATCATTAGCTAAGTGTCTGTGTTCCAAGAAAGTAGAAAACTATTTCCTGCACCATTCCACCTGACGGTATAGTGTAAAAGACTCCTTCTCACTTTCAAACACCCTATGAAACCAGAAACTTTAATATGCGTACTGCGTCATCTCTGTATCTCCTTCGCGCTCTCATTAAATTAGGCTAATGGTCATGTTTCTTAATTGCTTACTACCTGTCGATGTGGTTATTACTGCTGATAAGAGGAAACTCTGTGAATTTACGTCAGCTAATTTGGCAGCATCAGAAACCTTCTCGGGTGACAAACACACCTACACAGATTTTGAGCTGCAATAACAGGGCTTTTTTGCTGACCGCTGAATGTCAGCGTTTTTTGTATTTCATGTTTGTACAGTTATGCAAATTTTAAGGTCCCCGTCCTCATCTTTGTTCTGATGCAAGCTGTAATTTTCATGTTAGGTCTGAATGACTGTGAATGTGAAGAGCAATGATTGGAATTCAAAGGATGGCAAACCCTCAGAGTTGTGTCTCTCTGACACACTCGGGTCTGTTGTTCAAGATTTTATCAATGAAGTGTACCTTTTGTTGGATTCACAAAACACTGTTTCATTGAATCCATTCTTCTGTTATATAACAGGACCATTTTATATGTATGCCATTTTTTAGGTAGTTAATACCTACCTACTTTTCTAGTATTCATTAATATTTTTATTTAGCTTTTATTTTTATATTTTCAGTTTTAATAAACATTTTATATCATTTTATTTATAAAAATATTTAAGTTAGCAGTATTTATTAATTTCCACATGTCTATACTTTCATTTCAGTTTAGATTTAGTCATTTTGATACCTTAACGTAAGCTTATTTAATTTAAATTATATTGTTCATCAAATATTTATTAATATAGTATTTATTAATGATTGCAATTGACTTAATTTTTTAATAATAAATGCTTTTTCTTTTCTTTTTTTAAATGTAAAACATATATTTATTTATTGTTTTTAAGTAACATTACTGCTTACATTTATTTACTTAGATGTCAAAAAAGTTTTTCGTTTTTTTTCCCCCACATATTTTTAATTTTTTTGTATTACTTCATTTAAAAAATAGATTTGTCATAGTTTCAGTTAACAATAAAAACACTGCTATTTATTGTTTCCGTTGCATTTCTTGGAAAATACCTTTCTTTCCAAAATCTTATCGCTGCATCTTCATGCCGAGCATAGCTGAATGATGACCTTTCGTACCTCATCACAAAAATCTGAGTAATGCCATTCATTAATGAGGTAAGGCGACTGGCTATTGGCATTTCCTTCGAAACTTTGACCAATCAGTAAAAAATTGTGTAGTGGAATGCGAGAGAGAGTGAACATGCGCCTGAACTGGTGAAATCTTACACGTGACAAAGTAGAAGCAATGCTGGTCAAGAAAGAAAGGGAAAAGCAGGGCTGAATTCTTTACATTGACAAGAGGTGTGAAGAGCAAGAGAGACAAACTACAGAACTAAAAAAAGAGCAAGTGAGGAAAGAAGGGATGTTGGAGCTGTTGGTAATCCCTTGAGAAACATGAAGCCGCTGTGTGGTTTGGTCATCAGTAGATCAGATGACCTATCAAAGATCAGGACAGCCACTGGCGACTTGCCTCTTTCTTCTCTCTTCCCTTATCTGCAATTGACTGTCAGTTCTAACCCCCAAGATTTCCATTCTCCACACCCTAGTAGACTTTCAGGTACTGTACACTTAGCAAATGGGCTCAGTAAAGTGTTAGGCCTACCCTTCATGAGGAAATGTCACCAAGCTTCTAACGATCCCACTTTGACTCGGTGTTATGGTTTGTTTTAAGTATTATAATTGATTCAGACTTTTGATTTTCGCATGGCATAAATTCACTAACTGATTTGATGGTAACCACCAAAAGCACATGGTGATGAGAAAGTCACATGACAAGCAGCCTTTAAATATTAACATGGGCTCAGTGTCATTCACACAAACACTAAACGCCATAATGGTGAGACTCATTAAACTGAAATAATGCACTAAACATGAATTATTTTTATCACATAGGGGAACGTACCATCAACCATTTTTAACATGTTTTTACTGTTAGGTTTTTTTTGCAACATGCTCATTTACCTTTACTTTATAAAAAAAGTTTTGGGTCAGTAAGATTTTATTTTTAAAACAAAATGCATATTTTCATTCAGCAATTAGCCAAGGACATCATTCAAGGACAAGCCCCAAACCAGCATATTATCATGATTTCTAAATGTTCATGCGGCAATAATGACTGCTAATGAAAAATTAGCAGTGCTAGTGTAAGTTAGAATTAGAATTAGAATGCTAGTGTACATTTTTCATGAAGTGCTTTATATTGTTGTGATGCCTTAATTTACTTGTTAGTTTTTAGTGTTTGTAGAATTTATTTCAACAAAATAGTGCAGGATTCTAATATTGGTCATTTATCATACATCAGATGTAATTTTAATATCCGCGCAACCCAAATGTGTGTTGTATAATAAATGTTTCTCATTTTTTATCTTCTTGTAGAGCGAAAGCAAAGATGGAGGCAGCAATTAAAACCGTGGTGAGCGTGTTCCTGAAGTCCTCCAAGGGCAAGGAAAACCTCGGAGGGAAGGAGTTCCAGAGCCTTGTGAAGAGCCAGCTGAAAAACATTTTGACGGTTAGAAGCAGCGTTTTGTTCAATCTAGCAATGCTTTATTTGATATTCATTAATCATTCAGTTACCATATTCGTCAAGGATCTTTCAGTGCACTCGTTTTTTCCATGGCTACAGGTTGGCCCTGGTCTATTTCTTTTTCGAGTAGTTCCTTATTATCTGGACTTTGATGAGCTGAGCAGAAACCACAAACTTGTGTCCAAATAGTCATTTACCATGAAGAATGCTGCTGTGTTATTTGCTCCGGTGCCACATTAAATTACAGAGGAAAACTTTTAGTGGTGCTCGTTCATCTCGCACTGTTCGGGCTGCTGACATGAATGATAACTCAAACCGTGCAGTTTCTTGTGGTGAAGTATGTTATTAATGTTCCAAACAATTATTGCAAACAAACTTGCTATAGATTTACATATTTAAACAGCTGAATCATAGAGGACAACATGGCAAAAGCACATGAAAACACATTGACATTGTGATGGCAAGTTATTCATGAGCAAAAAAAAATACAGGAAGTTGTTAGAAGCTAGTTTATAATGGACATCGTGTTACTACGAGCTGCTAATTCCATTACAGTGTGAAATGACTATCAATACAAACTGCAAACCTGTTTCATTAGTAATTAACATGTGAGGAACTTTGTGTTTAGGGCTCAGAGGACAATGAGGCAGTGAAAAACATGCGTCAACAGCTTGACAACAACCAGGATGGGAAGGTCAGCTTCCAGGAGTATATGAATCTGGTTGGCTATCTGGCGCAGGCTGTCAGCGAACAGCGTTCTTTGGAAAATGAAACAGAACCAGAGAGTTCAACCCAGGAGACGCAGGCTGCAGCGGCAGCCAATGCACAGGCAGAGCCACCGAAGGCAGAGCAACCGAAGGCAGAGCCACAGGCGGCAAAAGAGTTGGAGAAAGAAGACGAGCCAGTGACTGAGGAGGCAGTGGCCGAAGAGCAGAAGCCAGAAGAAGAGAAAAAAACAGATGTGGAACAGGAAGGGGCGAAGGTTGAAGAGAATAAAGCTGAAGAGAAGAATAAAACAGAGGAAGCATCGTAGGAGCTCGAGGAAGTGGAGATTGTCACATCTCAAAGGCTTCTTTGTATGTTTTGTTCGTCATTTTCATTATTGTGATATTTTAATACATATAGATGAGACCTGGCCAATACACCACAATAGTTTTTTTACTGCAAAGAGCCGTAGCCCTCTCGTTACCGTTTTTTACAATGGCCAGGACGTTTTTTTAATACTTTACAAAACTCTTCACATTGTACTCTTTGCCAACATTCAGCTTTGCACAGTAATACATTTCATGTTTAAAATGCACTAAAAACACCAAAATAATGCCAATAAACACCATTTAGTTAATAACCCTGAATCATTCTGTAGCCTAAACGTTCTTGCCGTGTCAGTGTCATTGAATGGATAAACGTAGAACGCGACCTGTTTATACAATTGCGCTCGTATAATAGCAGAGTACATCGTTTCGTTTCAGACATTACACGTTAAACTATAACACCAGGTTAAAACTACATTAACCTGAGGTCAATAGCAGTGTGAAAAGCCATTTTGTCACTCATAAAACACCTAAAAACCAACACCAAGAGATGTAGCATTTTCTTCTATGTAAAGTTAATTTTACAAACAAGAATGATTCTCCTTCACTGTTTAGAATTCACTGTGGTAGGCTATGTTACATGGCTCATGTTTATATATGATTACAGTATAAAATTATGGCCCAAGTCATTGTTTTGATAGTATCTATTTTTTTAATTTTTTTTTAAATCTGTAGACGTGTAGCAAATTCACGTCTTTCTGCTTTGTATTATAAATATTGAACTCTAGTTTTTAAAAAAGGTATGTGAGAGATGTTTAGTGGATTTCGTGCGAATGCAATGAAAAATGATGTGCAGTTTACTCCACGTAGACTGCTGTTGTTTACAGTGTGAAGAGTTTTGAAACGGTGACCTATTGAGAAATGGGTCCTAGCAATTGTAAAAAAAACAAACAAACAAAAAAAACACACAAACACAAACTGTAGTACTAATTTCTGTTTGTATGCACATCAATTCGAGCCTGTGTTTAATTATGTACTAATATTTTATGATAGAAATTAGCCGTAAATGTGACAAATGGCCAAAGAGGTGCAATAACTAATCACTATGTCCTTTTGTTTGAGCCAGATTTGTTGTAAGGGTACTGCAACCACTGTGTCCCCTCCAATATCTCTACAAATCATCCATGAATGAAGAACAGACAAGGTTTTTATGGCATAAATGTTAAAAAAAAGTGTCCATTATGTTTACTTTTTGTTTGTCCCACCTCCTAAAGACAGGGTTACTTAGTCGACTCCGGTGCTAGTCGTAAATGTACTATGTATTTTCCATTGTTGCAGAAGCATAAAAAGAGTAAGCTTTCACCTCTCTTAAGTTTGATGAAATGCAATTCTGCAGGAATTTAACAAACCGCTTCACCATTTAAATGTGGGACTTGCATTTGTGGCGCACATGGGAACACTATGCAGTCCGTATACTTTTGTTGTTCACATTTCTGGGCCTTGTTTGCATGAGAATAAACAAATTTGCTTTTGAATAATGCAGTTTTGAGGCATGCTTTCTGGCTTGTGTGCTTGGATCTAACTCTCTCTGACACCCTCCATTAGCAGGCCTTTCTTATAAACTTTCACATGCTATCCATCTTAGTGCTTTGTCTCAAGAGCTGGAATATCAGATGCTTAGTGCGTTATGATAGCTGATGCTCAATAATTAAATGCCTTTGGGATGGAATCCACACCAGGAGCCCCAAGTCATCCCAAAGTATCAGTTCACTATAAGGCAGTTAGACCCCAAAGATCTTTACATTCAAATAGGCATTCATTTTTTAAAACTTTATTTGAACTATATTATCCTGTATATATTTAGTGCATATAAGCAGTTGTTTAATGCATAGATAGATTTGAATGCATTCTGATAAACTAGCTAGAAATACATTGCTGCATAAAATTTGTGCTAGGATCCCCTCTAACAAAAGTCTGTTGTTTATATTTAACTTTTCTTTTTTACTAATTCAATGAATTTTGATAGCGGCTAGCTAGAGTAAATATGTGACTTGTTCCTCTTCATCAAATGTCTACGAAAGCCATAACACACATGAGGAAGCACACAAATGCAGGTACTTTCAACATTCAGCCATTATCTCGCAGCTTACATAATACATGCTACAGCATGCATTATACAGATATATCCTACATCAGTGTGAAATCCTACGCGCCTAAAAAGTGTTCATTTAGATCATGCTAATGAGCTCTCGTTTAGCTCATGCTGTCATGTATATCCTGGCCATCTAAAACCTCTGTTTACTTTGGTGTGCTCGACTTCACAACAGCTGTGTCTGGTGTTACTAGAGCCCGCTACATTAGCATTATAGCATCAATAAACATCATGACATTTGGCTAACATTCTTTGACCAAATGCTGCTTGGATAATGTTGTTTTGATATATTTGACAAGCATTGGCTTTCAAGCTTGATGTTAATCAAGTTTTGTCAGTTAGCCCTGCTGGAGAAAAACAGCATGTGCTGGTTAGGTATGGTTTAAGCTGGTTCTTTGCTGGTTTAAGATGGTCCTTTGCTGGTTTGTTGCAGGTTTATCCAAAAGGATCTGATTAAACCAGCATATGACCAATATAAACCAGCTTAAACCAGCATCCCAGCTTTAAAACATATCTAAAATGCATATGCTGGCTTTATCAGCAGAGAGTAGTTAGCAGCTGTAATTGTTACACTCAAAAAAAAACGATTCACCAATACTGTTCAGTTGATTTAAAAAATATATTTTCATTTTAAAAGAACACAAATGATTTTAATTATGTAAGTAGGAAGTGAATTTCCTCTTCCCATCATGCATTGCACAGGGC
>JAUCNO010000353.1:15412381-15425054 GCA_032353835.1 Enteromius viviparus
AGATAGATAGATAGATAGATAGATAGATAGATAGATAGATAGATAGATAGATAGATAGATAGATAGATAGATAATTAGTTTTTTTGGAAACATTGTTCAGATGAGTAGGAAAATGCCTGTGAATTCATACACTTAAATCCAGTTACTTTTAGTCTACATGACATGCAAAGTTCATATATAATGCACGACATATTGTATTACGAATGGGGTGTACCATAGACCTATGCTATTTTTAGGGCAGTGTGAAAGTATCCTCAAGTGATTTAAAGCAGAAATAGTTTCAGACAATTAAAATAAATTAAGTGACAGCAATAGCTCTGGACTTCAGTGCTGCCATGATTATCCTGTTACTTTTACAACAGATATAACTGGTATAAATAGACCTACATTGGGGCCAGTGAGTTATTTGCAGTGTTGGTTCTTTGTATGACCAATAGAGGCCGCCAGACACTAGCTTTCAGTCAAATGGGCACCGTTAAATTATTCTTCTTTTTTACTAGGTGAAGAAACCAAGTTTAGGGGTGGAGCTGTGTGCCGTGTTAACTCGACAACAAGAGGGCAGCAAAGTCAGTGGTATAATGAATTGTAGCCGTCTCCTTCGATACAAATCAGTGGAAATTATGTGAAGCTAATTGTCTTTAAAACACAGTTTTGCCTTTTGCCCTGAAAATGTTTGATTTATGATTTGAGTTTAGTGACCAGTAGAAGTAGGATACAAAAAAAAAAAAAAAACACCATTAGTGCGCTTTTCTTCACATCTGAATATCCAAAAACATGATAAATGATTTTTTTTTATATACTATGTGAACTGCTATGTGAACACTTACCAAAATTTAAATAATAAAATAATTGCCAAAATATGTAAATAATACTAATATATATAATACAACTACGTTATTATTCTATTTTTGCGAACAGTAATCACATAGCTGCAGGTGAAAAAGGATGTATACAAAAAGATAAAAATTTTAAAGGCACCTTACATTTAGAAAAATATAACTTATTTAAGGACAATGAGACATGAATGAAAATAAAAACACAATCACTAATGAAACGGCAGTCTTAAAACTACAAATCCACTCATTCAGCTGAACCATACAAGCATTCAGACGCGCCCATGACCAAATCGGGGGGTAAAATTGATCTTTTTAGAAAACGGGCAAAGTACATTCCCTCCAAAACAATATCCACAAGATCATAAATAAATTCTTATTGTACATATTTACAACAATTACCGTCGCAATTAACTGACTGCAAAACTCACAACAAACAACATATCCCTCCCTTATTCGCAAAATGGTCTGATCTCGATCGGTCCACGTTTGATACGCGGGGGGCAAGATGAAAATAATGTGCCGTTATAGAAACAGCGTCAAACATTTTTCAACGTTTACTTCAGAATGTCACTAATATAACTTGATATATACTAAATTATAGAATATCACCATAAAAACAATCATCTTGTAAAAATCGATTATTTGTTTTAACCTGACCACCCCTATTTTCCACGCATGCGCTGCGCTAGTCGACTCCGGCTGTCCCTCTTTGTCCGGCAACGAGCAGGCCGTAATTAACATGGCCAATTTCGCGTTTGGGGATAAATATTAAATCGTAAGTCTATTTGACATTGATTGTTTGTCATATGCGGGTTGACATCCATGTCTTGATGCAACAGTCAGGTGTATATGAATGAGCTGTGTGAGCAACGTTTAACGTCTTTACCTTGCTTGCTGATGGCTAAACGGCTAACGGTAGCTAGATCGCGAATTCAAATCACGTTTGAATTAAATTCAAACGCTTAACGCGTCATTTACAGTCGCACTGTATTTTCGAATCGAACGCAGTTTAAAATGGGGGGAAGAGCTCGGTGTGCTTGCATCTGAATGACATTTAGACGGCCGTCCAGGTAGAAACACATCTGTATGTGATCACATTGCAGGCAGGCAGATGTGTATTCACATTCAGTCCATCCCGATCACGGCTAGTTTGCGGGCTTGCAAAGATCTTTTGGTTAATAACTCAACATTTTCACACTTATCTGCGATGCTCATCCAGATCGCGCAGTTATTTGGGGGTGCATGCGTGTAAACGTGCAGAAAATGACAAATCTGACTCAAACCATTAATGCATCCTTCAGACATGTTGCTGGGTAGGTGCCTGGTCTCACTGGCCCATCGATACAGTTAAAAATAAGCATTTCACGCGCTATTCCTGTGGCTGCGGGGTGATACTCGTTGGACCCGAGGAGGTTTTCGTCAAATAAACTAATTTCTGTAAATGAACGGTGTCATGGCACCGCACCGACAGTCATTTTAATGGCGGGACAGCAGGCGGGACAGAGTCAAGGAAAACGAGGCAAAGGTAGGAAACTGTCAATCAGCGCATCTCTGTGTCCGAGCGGGAATCCACACAGCTCTGGCTGCAAATCTCCCTTTTCCCTGTCCGCACATGCCTGAATGTACGGTGGCCTTGTTTTCGTGGGGATCTGTCTTTGGGTAGCTTTATGTCAACCTCGCATCACTTGTCTATTCACGCGTGTTCGTTTGGGGTTTGTTTTGTTTCTTATTTTTTTACACACACATTGCATTCAACTCTTTTCCAAAGTGTTATTTGCCTTAAAAACAAGCCTCTTACTTGGGGGTAGGGTTTGGGATCTCTAAAGTGTTGCGTAAAAGTTCATCAGCTGGGAAGTTTGTCTTCAGAGATAGACCGATATGACAGATTATCTTTAATTATCTGATAAACGATAACGTTATGCAGTTAATTTTTTTTAAGTACCACAATATAAATAAATGTATTTAATATAATATATTATAGGATTTAAAAAAATTATATAAAATGTATGAAGTTATTTTGCCAACACTGTCTATATATATATAGGCTGTTATTATTACAGTATTTTAAAAAAGTGACTCACAGTGAAACTGTAAATGCTGTGGTTGGGTGCTAGTCTTTATCTTTAGAAAATATTGCTGTATATCACTAAAAATATTGGTCAAACCGATTATCTGTCTATCTCTAGTCTCCTTCAGTTTCCTGTCATAATGGTTAATAACATGGGGTGTACTTTGATAATCTAGATTTTATGGGGCTTTGTTTTATTTGTATGGTTTAATTGGTTTTCAAGGAATGTATGTATTTATTGGAGGTACTGAGTGTGGTTGTTATTTCCACACAATTGTATAATAGAAACAAAAGCATGCTCTAGAGTAGACAAACGCTATCAACATATGTTTAACAAAAAGATCAGTTACCAAATTTATTGTTTCTTAGCAGTGCTCTGTTTTATCTGTGGAAATGCCAGTCAGGTTCACAGTTGATGCTAGCAGTGTGACACAAATGCCATGTAAATAAGCAATTCCACCTAATACCACCTGGCAGATTCCAGGGAAAAAATATATTGTGCACATTTTTGCATCAAAACATTTGGATCTAACCACACCTTTCTCCCTCCCTATTCTGTTCATTGTTTCCCCTTTCCATTTCTGCTTCCATAGGTTCCCAGATGAAGAGCCCAGAGAAAAAGAAGAGGAAGTCCAACGCTCAGGTTAGGTTTTGAATCTTTGGACTTAATTTTTTATTAGCCTAAGTTTTGTAATGTTTGCATATTCCAGTGAACTTCCTTCCCTCCTTAACATTAATGTTATCAATAATTGCGTTTAATCCCCAATTCAGTGAATTAAAGGATTAGTTCACACAAATGGCAAATTACCCTATATTTTACTCACCCCAAAGCCATCCTAGGTGTTTATGACTTCAAACAAACACAGAGTTTTTAAAAACAATTTATCCTGGCTCTTGCAAGCTTGGTAATGCTGGCGGATAGTGCTCATACCTGACTTCCAGTCAAACGGCCAAATACCCAGAGAGTGTGTCTTCAGGCTATTTTCTGACTCGTTGTATGATGCAGTTTACGTCATGCATAGAGTTAGAGGTAAGTCAAGACCTCCCTTGGGGTTATTTGCCAGAAGTCAGGTGTTTAGGTTATAATTTGAAAACTAGAAATATTTTCGTTTGAAAAACCCATTGATGTGCTTCAGAGGCTGTCATAACCCCCTGAAGGTGTATAGGTTAGTTTTACGATGCAGTAATTGTGGATATATCCAACTTACTGAGATTCAAAATAATGAGCACAATCCACATGCAGTACCAAGCTTGGAAGAACCGGGATAAAAAAAAAACAACAACAAAAAAAACTCATATGAAAAAAGTCATATACACCTAGTATGGCTTCAGGTTAAGTGAAATGTGAGGTATTTTTTTGGGTGAACTATTTCTTTAACTTTAAAAACTAAGCAGCTCGGCATTACCAACTTTCTTCTCACCCTTTTGTATTTCCTGTTAGGGGGCAGCGTTCTCCCACCTCTCTGAGTTTGCACCCCCTCCTACTCCAATGGTTGATCACCTGGTGGCCTCTAACCCTTTCGATGATGATTTTGGTCCGCCATCGCGATCTGGTGGAGGGGGTGGTCCCGGTGGTGCCTCTTTTCTGCCCAGTCCAGGTGGCGGTGGAAGTGGCTATGGTGGACCCGGTCGAATGGGAGGTGGTATGGGATTCATGGGCGGCCCGGGTGGACCTGGAGGCGGACAGCCTGGTCGACGACCCCCTTTCGGTCCGCCAACACCAAATTCTGGGCCACACCACCCACTTGGATTTGGTGGCATGCCGGGCTTTGCAGGTGGTGGGGGCGGAGGAGGTGGTGGAGGAGGATTTCCACCAGGAGGCCCATCCCAGTTTAACATGCCACCCAATTTCAGCCCACCCATGCACCCTGGGCAGGGTTTCAATCCAATGTTGTCACCTGGAGGAATGGGGGGCGGTCCAGGAGGTGGAGGAGGTCCACCTCACCCAAGGTTTGGGATGCCTCAGCAACAGCCTCCACATGGACAAGGTGGACATCCCTTCAACAGCCCGCCCTTACCTGGCGGCCCTGGCCCTCGGGGGCCTCCACACGGTCCCATGAACCCAATGGGGGGGATGGGAGGAGGAATGAACATGATGGGCATGGGTGGTGGGGGTAATATGGTGGGTGGACACCCAGGTATGCCTCCACAAGGCCAGTTTCCCCCACCACAAGATGGCCCATACCCTGGATCAAGTCCTCCCGTTGGTGAAGAGGGAAAGAACTTTGGTGGTCCAGGTGGTGGTCCACCTGTTCCCTCTCAACAGCAACCACCTAACCTTAACCCATCTGGCCCACCATCCAACAATGCCACTCCTGGTCCATCCCCAGCCCCTGGACCCCCACAGCCTGGAGGAGGTTTTCCAGGTCATCCAGATGTCCAACAACCCAACCCCAACACTCCAGGGCAACCCCAGTCGGCTCCTCAACCCCCTAATCCCAACTCGTCCCCCACTGGCCCACATAACGGTCCCCAGCCTCAACAGGCCCCGACCAATCAGCATCCTCCACCCAACTCCACTGGTGGCCCTGGCCCAAACACCCCATCCAACCAGCAACAACCAACGCCACCAAATTCCGCTCCAGGTTCAGCACCTTACAACCAGCAGAGCAATGCTTCTGGAGGTCCAATGCCAAACCAGCCACCCAACTCCAACCAGAACAACCTTAACAACAGCAGCGGTGGGAACACCCCTGGTAGCAACCCCAATCCTCCATCCAACTCCAACTCCACGCCCAACACCCAATCCCCACTTCCCAGTGGCCCCACTCCATTGTCTGCTGGCCCGGGCTCTGGTCCTCCAAAGCTAGGTGGGGGCATGGTGTTCCCATGTGGCCTCTGCCTGTCAGAAGTGCACGATGACCAAGAGGCCATCTTGTGTGAGGCCTCCTGTCAACGATGGTTCCATAGAGACTGCACAGGCCTTACTGAGCCAGCGTATGGGCTGCTAACAAGGGAGAGCGCCGCGGTGTGGGCTTGCGACTTCTGCCTCAAGACAAAAGAGATTCAAGCTGTTTATGTGCGCCAAGGACTGGGACAGCTGGTGGCTGCAAATGATGGTTAAAAGAGAGGAGAATGTTGGGGAAGAGGGATGTCTGATTTACTTCTTGGTGCTTTATGTCTTGTTTCACAGTGAGAAAGTGAAATGGAAGTGAAGAACTAATCCACCAGAGGAGAGCGAGATGTACAGATAAAACTGAACTGCTTAACCTGGTGTTACTTCTTGCATTTGTTCTTCACAGACCTCATAAGCACTTTTAGGGCCCATGTCTCTGATTAAAAAGCATTGTAACAGATGTTGGAAATGTTGTATATATAGAACATCTTGACACATTTTCAAAATTCAAATGTTTTTGATTGAAGTTGCACTCATAGGTCTTCATTTCACCTTGGTGACGAATTTGGTGAAGCAGATTGATTCCAGCCACAGTAAAAAGCAAAATACAATATGTTTGTACAAGAATTTAACTGTTTGTGTGATTATACCCAGGATCAGCCTCCAAAAGAGCTGTCTAATCTTTTTTAAAAACATTTTTTAATCCAAAATCCACATTGTTAATCTGCAAAGCACTGATGCCAACTTGCTACCTCAGAAATTTTGACACGTCTGGCTAAGAATGCTGTGATAAAGTCAACCGTGTATAGTCACCACACAACCTCTCCTCTCAGTGATATCCATTTAAGTATATCCAAAGTAAAACGGGAGTGTCCTGAAAAAGTCATATAAGACATGTAGATAATCAACATTTCACTGTGTGTCTTTTAATACATGAGCAATCTGACAGAAATTGGCAGTCCTTCGATTCATTGTTAAAACTCTAGATTGTTTATTTTGTACAGCTGCTCACTGTTTTTGACAAAGTGGACAATGATGGATGGTGGCATAGCCGATAGCGGTAATCCATAACCATATCAGTGTGTGTATGTAGTCTTTCGATTGCATGTGAACCAATGCAGTACTTTGTCAGAACTGTTTTAATTGTTACTTTTACTGTTCCAATTAGGCCTTATCCTGGGCTTCAAAGGAGACCAAATAACACAACAAAATCAAATGTCCCAGAGTAAAATGTTTGCAGTTTCTTTCTTTTTTTTTTTCATTTCTGCATATCTGTCCAAGTTGCCTTTTTCTTATTTTTTAATGTATCAGTGTGGATGCTGTTCAATGTGCTTGCTCTGCTGCCCACCATTCGCCAGCATTGTGCAGTTTCTGGCCTCTGGGTCTGTACTGAAAGAAGTAAATTGAATAGTTTTTTTTACAAGTCTTTTGTGACCTTTTATTGTTGTATTAGATATAGGTAAAAGAAACTGTACTAGGCATGTAATTATATCTTATTTTTTTTAACATGTTTATTTTCAACTCCGCAGTTTAATATTTAAGTCAGTTAGCTTACAGTCTATTTTTAAACTAAACACTTGGATCCATATTCATTTCATGACTATATAACAATTTCATACATTTGTAGAGCAACCCAGGAGACTCATTCACCAGGGGTTCCCCTGGAATTTCTTAAGGGTTTCCACCTTTAGTTGTGTTTAACATTGTTTTGAGTGTGCATGTTTTGTTGCAATACTTTAAACTACGCATTTAAGCTTCTGTGTTTTCTTAAAAGGCTTGCTAACAGGTTGCTATGAAAGAACTGCTAGTTTATAAAACACATCAGTTTGATTTCATGTGGTAGTTTTAGCCCTTATAGCAACTTTTTGCCAACTGTAGTTTGTTTTAACAAAACAAAACACAAAAGTCCCTTCAAGTTATAAAACCCACAAATGTTATTTTACTCAAGTAAGCTATGAATGGCCATATTCATGAAACGAGCGGAACAAATGTCTAAATCACTCAGAACCATAATTTTGCAAATGATTAACACAGATATTTGTTCTAGTGTTGCAGTTCTATTTAGTTTTTTTTTTACTGAAGGAAACAAAAACTCAATTTTGACACTGAATTATAATAAACTGACAAATGTGTTAACTAAAAGCGATATAGCAAGGAACGCTTAAGAAAAAACTTTTGGTACCTGGTTTAAAACCAGCTGATCTTGTGATACATGTTTAGCTATCTGTAGTTTATTTTCACAACTTTAATATTTTAAGTCTTAACTTTAACGGGAATAAACTGGCATCAAGTTTCTTAAATTGGTTAATGGACGTGCCCTGAATTATTTGTATTTGATTGACATTGGATCTCGGCCAATCACGTGTTCTTATCGGGCGGTCTTGGGACAACTCTCCAGCCAATGAGCGCACAGGAGGGGCGGATCAATGACGCAAAGGCAACAGGTTGTTTCGGAAAAAACGCACTGACAGTTTTGCATGGACTGTCCATCCATCTCGCCTCAAAGAGGAGTTTTTAATTGACACTAACCCTAAAAAGAGCTTTTTTATTATTTCGTGCCTTGTGAAGGTCATTGCTGAAGGTTTCGGAAAACAGGTAAGCAGAAGGAATGTCTTTGTTTACTCAGCGGTGTATATTTGCATTGGGCTTTTTGTTTTTGTTGCTGTTCATGGCTGCGGGTTTGTGTCCAGCCTTTCAGTTGTTATAATCCATAATCACATGGCTTCACAATTACGATGGAGTTCTGCTGAACGAAGCAAAAAGATACACCTGTTGCTTTGTGTCTGAAGCTGCAGGCTGAATTACAGAAGATGCGCAGAAGATCCATTCTAAAATAATAAAGTCAGCGTGACTTTGACCTGCGTTGATCACAGTGGAACCGATTAGCATCATTTTTGTATATTATGTACTGACAAAGTTGAGAATTTTAATATCCTACAGGATTTAAAGGGGGGTTGGATCGCGTAATTGTGTGTACCTTTGTGTCTCTATCGTTTACAAAGTCAAAGGACAACATAACTAAACTATAACTATAATTTGACTGTAAAGTCAAAACTCTGGCTATGGTTTTTCTTTTCTTTTTGTGTTTGTGTTATAATTGTAACTTTAACCCTTTATATTAAAATAACATGCTGGTTTCGATCCCACCGATACTGACTGACTTGCTGGGTGGGTGTGACGCAATTTGAAAAAAAAAAAAATCGTTTCATTCTGCATCTTTGCTAGTGCTTCCTCATCTCTCTGAAGTCATATCTGTGAATACAGAAACTTAGAGACAAAAACAGCTCCTCTAAAATGTGCCTCTCTCAGTGTAATTTAATATTTAGCTCTTGGTTATTTCCAACACAGTGTAACTAGAACATAGTGGAGTCTAATTGTAAATTACACAATAACTCTAATCTAGCCTCAAACCCAAGTTCTATCCTGTCCTTTACAGTGCAATAATCTGACCAATTACATATAAATAATAAAAAGACAATGAAATAATGGCAATTAACAAGTACACAAAAGATAGTCCTCCTTGGCATATGTACACTTGTATAGATAGTATTTTCTTAAGTACATTTGTTTTTAAAGTCTTATTTAAAATGATGATTTCAAATTAAATATTTTTGTTTGTGTTTATGTGCTTGCATATCAGTTAATCAAGCTATTGTATTTTGTCAACAAAAACTAGAAAAAAACTATCATATTACTTTCTCACAATAAGGAAAGAGCATATATATATATCCCTGGTACAAGTTGAATAATATTAAGATTTATTAAGTCTGTTTAAAGTGACAAGATATCAATATAACACCCTAAAAATGAATATCGTTGCATCATATTCAAAACATCAAAGTAGAACTTTGTATTAAAGACAGAGAGCACATTACAATTAAAAAACTATATATACTCTTCAGAGTTACAAGGAGAAATAGTTTTTCATTTTCTGGTTAGCTCATTCTGGTTACATCAAATTACAATTTATTGTAATTCAAATTCATATGTTTTGAATAGCAATCAAATGTTTGTGAAATATGTTCTTGTGGTTATTCTGCTCAGACACGTGTGAACTTGGGACCATGGGGCAGTTGGGTAAAAAGTTAATAAAACAATAGTTCAGGGAAGATAACCAGTCTAGTGTAATTTTCATATAGTGCAATGCCCCATGGTTAAGAAGAGTATACTTTTTGGGGACCAGGGAAATTAAATAGCAGCTATTTAGACTATATTTGGTGATATTTTTGAAGTGATTGAAAGTGGAAGATGTTCATACTGTATTTAGGCTAAAATTAGACATAATTATGCTGACATAATTGACATAATTAGCATTTTCCCCATAGAAGCTTCAGCCAAGAAAACAATGAATGGATTAAAGCCAATTCGGACACAAGTCCCCTTAGGGTGCTAATACTTTCAACGAGAGTGGAAAATGTAAATAAAACCCTAACAAAACTGTTAAGGATTTTTTTTTTAAACAAGAGCAATTTTTCCTTAACATTCAGGGTCAAGCCAATAATCCATTTTATTTCCATGTGAAACATGCAGCTGTGATGAGTCATGTTAGTGTGTTGTTATAAACCTGCTCATAATCTGTAACAGTGCATGCAGTGTTTGTGTGAACATATGTACGTACGTGAGTGGCAAAATGTGCTTTTTATGTGTGAGTCATTCATACAGAACTGAAAAGCTATTTCTAAAAAAATTTGTGTAAAGTTTTAAAAGAATCAAATCAAAATTCAGATTATTTGATTTTAATACATGAAATAATCTCTTTTACAGTATAAATGCATTTTTAGTTTTTTGTTCAACTGTGATCATTGGCTGTTAGTCACAAGAAAAAATCGGCCACTACAATCGGTACACTTTAAAAGCACAAATTTATGATCCTACATGATGGGTTACAAACAGGTGGAAAATTTACCTGAAATTTTCTGCCACTTCGCTATCCTAGATGTAACCTAACAAACTTTTACCAGTAGTGTGGCTGAATTAATAAAGAATGAAAACTGATTATCATTGTTCAATAATTAATATGTTAAATCAAATACTTCATTATCGAAGCCTAGTGTTATAATCTGATATATTAGATTTATTTATATATTTTACATTTTGGCAGATTTTATGTTGCATAAAGTAGGTCAGAAATGGGGCGGTAATCTGGTTTATTACAAAGAAATCAATCATCACATGCTTTTCTTTAAGAAAAGTATTTAAGAGTATGTGCAGGACAATATTTAGTATTGTTAATTTTACTGCATGAATGGAAGATGGTACTGATGATCTAGTCTAGTAACATTCCTACAAGAAGAAACAGCCATTCTGATGCCAGGTGGAACCAAGTGCCTTGTGGATGGTGAGAATCACATCCACATAACTATCCAGACTGGTTTTCATAAGTTTGTCACTGTAATGTTTGGCGGGTGTTAACACACAGGTTTTAAAGCAATTATGAAAACTTGCAACCCTTAAACATTTTTAATTTGGTGAAAGTATTTTTTTTCCCCCGAGTCATACAGTCATAGCCAAAAATATTGGCACCCTTACTAAATATGATCAAAGAAGGCTGGGAAAATTAATCTGCATTGTTAATCCTTGTGATTTTTTATTAAAAAAATATTGATTGGATAATAAGTATTTAAAACGGGGGGAAATATCATCATGAAATAAATACATTTTGGACAAAATTATTGGCACCCCTTGAAATTCTTAAGGGTAAAATATTCACAGTTTTGAGCACTCCAGATAATGTTTACCATGGCTATTTGTCACTCACAAGTTGTCTTAATAAGAAACTCAAGTCAAAAATCTACAGGTAAATACATTTTACCTCACATAATTAATCTGCTCCTTTAACCAATGAGAAATCACATGGTGGGTTTCATTTAGCAGGAATGCCTGGAATCCCATGTATTTGTGGAAGACAATGGCTGACTTTGAGTAGTTAATCACACCTAATGGCTCGACAGAGGCTCTGACAGTTATAATGTAACCAAATACCCCTGTTTCAATAAGTTATTCATTGATAGACCAGAGTTTGTGGGCTGTTATTTTAGTTCTCAATGTCTTCAGTTTTTGCCCCCCAGCATTATGCTGGGGCATTATAAGTTTGTGTTTAACACAAGATGCCACACACTACACTACACTACACTGCGCACAGCATTTGTAGAATTATGTAAAGATTACAAAAAGATTGCAAAAAGCTGCACACACTGATGAGGCTAGCTTCAATGCCCTGCATAGCGCTGGATGTTTTCTGCATCACTTGCTTTATACAATAGGGCACATATGCGTCTCTTTAAACACCAGTAGCTCGGTTAATCAGCAGATTAGACTCAGCATCTTTGATCCATCATAAAACATATTTTGTGGCGCTTTGATATGATTTGAGGAATGTTCCCGTCACAGTGATAAGCTGCTTTTTTTAGCCAATGTTAGCTCTCCTGTGTACTGGAACTGTGTTCTTGGAAAACGGGAAGACTGGACGCAGAGTGGAATGTGCTAGAACCTGCTCCTACCAGCAGGCACACCTGTTTGTCACACACAAACAATATCTTTCTCTTTTCAGATGTGAGAAGGCTTTCAATACCTGTGCCGATACCTGATAGCTGTGTCATGTAAAAAACTGCCTCACATTTCTATTTACCAAAGTGTGACACTATATCAAGGAGTTGAGAGTGGTTTGTTAAATAGTCTCTTGGGAAATATTAATAGTGAGCCAAGATGGAAGCAGCAAAACAGCACAAAGTATAATAGGACTAAGTATTTTTCTGAAAAAGCTTAGATGCTTAAATGAATGCCATTCTGGCTGTAAAAAAACCCCCTATGAATTCAAAAAGGTATTTCACGAGTTTGCGCTTCCTTCTTATAACAATTAGTAGGGCTGTAACGATACACCAAACCCACGATTCGGTTCGTTTCACGATTTTTGACCCACGATTCGGTTCGTAT